>JAQZBX010053636.1:0-18833 GCA_029593785.1 Cabassous unicinctus | reverse complement strand
AAAAACAACGAGGTGGGGGGAAATTAAAAAAAAAAAAAAGAAAGAAATACTTGTTGAATGAATGAATGAAGTGTACAAGGCAGGAGGCTGCTACTTCTCTATTTACAAAGAGGAAAAGAAAGTGGTTTGAGAAGCCCTCACCCACCCCAAATCCCATGGCCGTCAGTGGCAAAGGTGGCAAACAAACTGGGCCGCCGGTTTCTCCAGGTCTGTGCTCCCCCCTCCCAATGCTCCAGGCCTGGGGTGGGGGGAGCTGGTGGGAGGCTGCCAAGCTGCCGCTAGAAATCTGGCTCCAACTTCCTGGCCATCGATCCAGCAGAGGCTGCTCCTTGGGGTGCTTTTCCCGATTTAGCCGGAACATGCTGTGCTGGCCACACAGCCAGCAGCCCAGAACCCCCAACACAGACGCCCCCCACCCCCGCACCTCTCCCCAGCCCGCACCCCTGGCAGAGCCGGACTTGCTTGTAGACCTTGAGTGGGGTTGCGTGGTGGTATCCGTGGGTGGCCGCGTCTCCCGGGCCATTCTGCCAAGAGAGAGGGGAGAAGGAAATCACTGTGGTGGAGGAAATGGAAAATCGAACTTGAACCAGATCTCACTTCGCGCTGATCCGATTGGGGGGAAGAAAAAAATGGATGAAATCAAGTATTGGCGAGAGTGAGGGAAAGTGGATGCCTAGAGAGCTGGCAGGCGCTCGAACGCCGGGCTGCTGGGCAGTGTCAGGGAAAATTGCGAGACGGCACCCAGAGAGAAACATCCACACGCGTGTGTAGAGAGGTGGGTTCCGGGACGTGCCATGTGATATGTGTCCATCGAGGCGGGAAATGGTATATAAACCAAGGATCGTGCCTCGGATGGAAAATTACACAGCAGTTAAAAAAGAAAGAGGTCGGGGAGTGGATATAACTCAGGTGGTTGAGTGCCTGCTTCCCACGTACGAGGTCCCGGGTTCGATCCCTGGTACCGTCTAAAAGCAGACAAACAAAAAACAACTCTCATTGGGGAGCTGACATAGCTCAGTGGTTGAGCACCTGCTGCCCATGTATGAGGTCCCAGGTTTGATCCCTGGTACCTTCTAAAAACAAATGGAAAAAAAAACAAAAAAAAAACCCTCTCATTGGGGAGCAAGTGTAGCTCAGCGGTTGAGTGCCTGCCTCTCATGTATGAGGTCCTGGGTTCAATCCCCAGGACCTTAAAAAAAAAAAAATAGGTTGGCTATTTTTTTTTTCATGCTACTCAGAAAAGGGTCCATATGGCATTGTCCTGACCTTACAAAGAAACTCAGTGTCCGGAACACTTGATGTCCTGCAGGTGAAAGGATGGAATATCCTCAAATTCCTTGCAGCAGGAACCCATGTTGCTGGCACCAACCTTGACTTCCGAATGGAACCGAACATTTCCAGAAAGAAAACATACGTCTACATCCGAAATCCGCAGAGGAGTTGGGAGAAAGAAGCTTCTGCTGGAGAATTGAGCCTTGGTCACCACTGAAAACCCGGCTGAGGTCACATCCTCCAGGGGTCCCAGGCTGCTGCTCACAGAGGCAGCTGACATCCAGCTGCTGATCATGGCGCTGGGTGACACACATGCTCCTCTGTGCCAGGTGGACGTTGCCATCCCGTGTGACGACGAGAGAGTGCCCTCGGCCGGTCCGATGGGGCAGGAGCTGGTCCAGAGGTTCTTTGTGTGCGTGGCACCCATGGGGGCCTCATCTGTACTTTTGGAGACATCCAGAAGAAATTATAAAGGAAGAGCTGGTCGCTGCCGAGCAGGCTGTGTCCAAGGAGAAACTTCAGGGTCAATGGGCATCTCCAGCTCCTGAATTTCCGGCCACTGCAACCCAAGGTCACAAACTGATCTGAAAGCACAGAAGAGTCCTCTGCACCCATGTAGCAGCTCCCTGCTGAAGCTTGGGGTGCTCCGGAGGCAGCCGAGGAAGGGGCTGCAGCTCCCACCGCTCAGGCCACCGAATGGGCAGAACAATCACTCAGTGGCCTTAAGCTGCTCTCCCAGAGGCTGTGATGCGAAATGGAAATAAGGCTGATGGAAAGTAAGCACTAATCTCTAATTAGAAAGAAAGGGAAGAGGGAGGGAGGGAGGGAGATGGGTCCTTGTGTCCTAACCTGGCAAGTTCTCTAAAGCCAGGGGTTATTTTGTCTTGTGGGAGGGACACGGACTTCCCTGGTTATACTAGCTCACGTAGCGAGCGCTAACTACCTGTCGGCCCCTGGGCCAAGCACGTTCTATGGAAGATCTCATTAGACACTCCCATTTTACAGGTGGAGAAACTGAAGCACAGAGAGGTTAAACAACTGGCCCAAGGTCACACAGCCAGCACATGTCAGAACCTGGAATTAAACATGGGTTTTGGGGTGTCTGTGGCTGGGCTCAGACCCTTTCTGCCCGCATTTGTTCATTTATTCATTCAACAAACTTTAATGGGCATCACTGTTCTAGGCGCCCGAGCCAGGACGAACACTATTCCCTGCCTGCAGCTGATGTAAGCTGGAGAGAGAGCCAGTAGATGCAAGTGACAAATGTGATCATTTCAAATAATGATAAGTGACAGAGCTGAAATAGGGTGATGTGGGGAAACGTGGTGGGAGGGGGGCTGCAAATTCAGCTGTGGGGTCAGGAAGAGCCTCTCTGAGGAAGTGACGTTTGAGCTGGGGCCTGAGGGATGAGAAGGAGCTGGCCATGTGGAGGAAGGGTGTCCCAGGCAGCGTGCAAAGGCCCTGAGGCAGGACCAGGCCTGGCGTGTTGGAGGCACAGCGAGGAGGCCCATTTGGCTGGAGCAGAGGCAGCCAGGGGGAAAGTGGGAGGAGGGGAGGGCAGGGAGGGGACAGGGCAGGACGTGCAGGGCCTAGGTGGGGCGCGGGGAGGATGTGGGCTTTTACCCTGAGGAAGGTGGGAGCCATGGAGGGCTGTGGGCAGAAGAGGGACCTGCCCTGACTCGAGTGCTCACTGGCGCCCTCTGGCTGCTGCTGGAGGACATTGAGTGGGAGAAGTGACTAAGTATCCGCGATGGTGGGGCTGGACCTCAGTGGGGGCAGAGCAAGGGGGAGAAGTGGGTCCATTCTGGGAAGATTTTGAAGGTGGAGCCAACTGGATTTTCTAAAGTTACTCAGAGCTTATAAACGCCATATACCGGCCCCTCCTCCCACCACCTCAAGCGGCTCATCCCCAGTCAGGTGGCTTGTCCTCTGCCCCCGACGAACATCAGGCGGCTGGAGGTGTAGAGCCTTCCCAGCCAGGAGCACCCTCCAAGGCCCAGAGATGCCCGGCGCCCTCCCTGGGTCACACAGCAAACCTGGCACGGGCCGGGCCTAAGCCTCGGGCCCCCTGGGCCACCTCCCCGCTGGGCCAGCTGGGACTCTGCCTCCTCTTCTGGGGACAAAGATAAGGAGATCATTTACCGATATTATTTTTATTGATTTTTAAACAAGGGCTTGGCGGAAAAGGCCCGGCTGCTTCCATGATGCCTAAATGATTCCTTTAGGCAGTCCCAGGCTGGTGGGCCATTGGGTGCCAGAAGCCTGTGGTTTGATCCCTTTGGAATTTTTTGTTGTTGTTGTTAATTAAAAAAATTTTTTTTTTACCTATTCTCTGTAGCAACCAACTTGTCCTGGTTTGCTTGGGACTCTCCCGGTTCCAGTATTTGAAGTCCCGAGTCTGGGCAAACAGCTCAGCCTGGCACAAATAGGGATGGTTTAAAACACATGGGAGACACACACTCTGGGTGGGTGGGATGGGGGGGTACCTCAAATGGAGGTAATAACAGTTCCTAGTTCATAAGGTCGGTGAGGAGTAACTGTGATAATTCATGTCTTGGTATACAGTAAGCACTCAATAAATGCTACTCTTAAAGGGCAGGTGAGGGGCCCCTTAAGAAGCACCTTTTGGGGGAGGGGGTGTTTCAAGCTCCTTTCAAACCATAATAAACCAAAAGGGACATTCCCAGGCCCCGTGGATCTTCAGGATTAATATGTAGCTCCTCTATGGCTCTACAACCTTCCATGGCTCCTACTGCCTTCTAGGTTAAATCCAACACTGCCCTCTCAAGCCCAAGGAGGCCCTGCGTGACCTCTGCCACCACTCCCAAATCACCCTCAGTATTCCCATTCCCGTTTCTGTCCTTCGTTGCTCAACTGGAGAATTGCCACACACC
Source organism: Cabassous unicinctus (assembly GCA_029593785.1). Classification (NCBI taxonomy): domain Eukaryota; kingdom Metazoa; phylum Chordata; class Mammalia; order Cingulata; family Chlamyphoridae; genus Cabassous; species Cabassous unicinctus. The sequence goes on along the minus strand of JAQZBX010053636.1, from coordinate 14,667 downwards.
ATGTAGACTCCACTGCAGCATTTTCCCTCCAGGAGCCCCTCTCATGCTTGAACAACTCTTTCCGCAGCACCTACAGCTGGAGTTAGCAAATTATGGCCGTGGAGCCAACCCAGCCTGCTGCCTGTTTTTGTGAATAAAGTTTTCTTGGCACAGAGCCATGCCCATTCGTTTGTTCTATGGCTGCTTTTGTGCTAACACGATAGAGTCGAGTCGTCGGGACTGTGATGGTTTGATGCTGTCTGGACCTCAGAAAATCATGTTGTTGTTTTTTTTTAAGATTTTTATTTATTTCTCCCCCTCCCCCCTCGTTCTCAGCGCTCACTGTCTGCTCTCTGTGTCTCTTCTCTTTAGGCGGCACCAGGAACCGATCCTGGGACCTTCCGGAGTAGGAGAGAGGCGCTCAATCTCTTGCGCCACTTCAGCTCCCTGGTCTGCTGCGTCTCTTATTGTCTCTCCTCTGTGTCTCTTTGTTGCGTCATCTTGCTGCACCAGCTCGCCGCGCGGGCCAGCTCTCCGCTCAGCCCAGCCCGCTGCACAAGCCAGCTCACCTTTCACCAGGAGGCCCCGGGAACTGAACCCTGGATCTTCCATCTGGTAGATGGGAGCCCAATCACTTGAGCCACATCCGCTTCCCAAAATCACATTCTTAAAGCTAATCCATTCCTGTGGGTGTGAACCTATTAGAAGTAGGACTTCTTGATTAGGTTACTTCAGTGGAGATGTGGCCCAGGGTGGGTCTTAACCCTCTTCCTGGAGTCCTTTATAAGAGAATGAAATTCAAAAAAAGAGAGAAAGCCACAGAAGCAAGAAGCTGAAAGCAACGAAACCCGGAAGAGAAGGGAGAGCCCAGCAGATGCCACCATGTGCCTTGCCATGTGACAGAGGGGTCTAGGATCGCCGGCAGCTGGGGTTTGGGAGGAAAGCATTGTCTCGAGGACCCCTTGATCTGGACATTTTTCTCAGTCTCGAAACTGTAAGCTTGTGCACTAATCAATCTCCCTTGTAAAAGCCAGCCCATTTCCGGTGTATCGCTTTCAGCATCCCAGCAGACAAAAACAGGGACGCAGACCGTGTGGCTTGCAAAACATAAAGCAATTACTACCTGGACTTTTAAAGGAAAAGCTTGCCCCCAACCTACACTGTCCTCACGGGGCCGACAGCTCAGCGGAGGAGCCAGGTGATAAATTTCTAAAATCACAGGTTATGCAGTAAGCCTGCAAACTCGTGGGGACACAAAGTGCAGCTGCTTTATCCTTCTAGAATCACTTCCTCTTGAGGGCCCACAATCTGCAATGTGGGGTCAGGAGTGTCTTCTGGGGCCAGAGTGGGACATACCTCCCCAGCACCTGTACCCTTCATCATCCACACCTGTCACTGCCACCTCTCCTCCAGCCTCCCTTGGCTCATAGTGATAAGCGCAACTGTATCACACTCAGAATCTTCTGTGCATCACCGAAAACCACGTTTAAAACAAGGGACAGATTGAAAGACGATGGCTGCAACAAGTACAGCAGGCGAAGGATGCGATGCCGGAATATATAAAGAGCACTTACAAATCAATAGGAATAAGGTAAGTGATAGAAAACCATCAGAGGATATGGATAGGTAGTTCTGAGAAGCAGAAACACAAATTCAAATGGCCAGAGAACCTATGGAAAAATTCCTGACCTCACAGGAAACTGAAAAACATAAATAAAGAGATATACCCAAACCGAGCCCACCTCTCCTTGCTCACGCGTCCAAGCCTTTATTGTCTCTCACTTAGGCAACTGCCTGCCCCAGCCCCCTACCAGTCCAGCTGCCACTCCTGCCTCCTACAGTCTACTTTCCCTACACCATCTCCTGATCCAAACTCTGCACTGGCTCCTGCTGTTAGAATAAACAGACCACTAATCCTACATGATCTGCATTCCCCCCAACACTTCCCTGCCCTCTCCTCCCTCTCTCCCCCTTTTTCCTCTACTCTCAGCTACATGGGCCTCCTCACTCTTCTTGAAACACCCCAAGTACCATCCTGCCCCAGGACCTTTGCACTGGCTGTGCCTGCCATCTGGAGTGCTCTCTCCCAGACCTTTCCGTGGCCTGATCCTTATCATCTAAATCTGGTGGTCTTACTCTGCCCTAGCCATTACTCTCCACTAGGACGCTGGACACCTGCCACCCATATGTCACCACCCCCCAAACCAGGGGACTCTCATGCTAGTCCCTGGTGGGGCAACTCCTGTTTGTTCAAGCTCCTCTATGCATGCCTTTGAATCCTGTCTTTGCACCTCTTGTGGAAGCCGGGCACAGTCGCGTGGAGATTGTGGGAAAGACTTTAGGATGGATGAAAACAATAATTACACTGATGTTAATAGTGATCCTAAAATAGCCACCATTTTTAAAAAAAGATTTATTTTATTTACTTATTTCTTCCCACCCCCCTCGTTGTTTGCGCTTGCTGCCTGCTTTCTGTGTGCTCTCTGTGTCTGCTCGTCTTCTTTTTTTAGGAGGCACCAGGAACCGAACCTGGGACCTCCCATGTGGGAGGGAGGCGCCGAATCACTTGAGCCACATCATCTCCCTGCTTGTTGTGTCTCTTCACTGCATCTCCTTGTTGTGTCTCCTCATTGCGTCATCTCATTGCATCATCTTGTTGCGTCATATTGCATGCCAGCCTGTGGCGTCAGCTTGCTGCCTTGCTTGTCTTCTTTAGGAGGCACCAGAAACTGAACCTGGGACCTCCCATGTGGTAGGCGGGTGCCTAACTACTTGAGCCACATCTGCTTCCCCAATAGCCCAATAGCCACCATTTTAACACCCCTGTACCTTGTCCTGGGCACGGCACTAAGAGCTTTACGTGTGACACTTTATTGAATCTGGAGAGACTGGGAATTATCACTGCACCCATTTACAGATGAAAGAACCGAGGCTCAGCCAGGGGAAAGCACCTGGCCAAATAGACAAAACCTGGACTGATACCCAGGTCTGTCTGCTCCATAGCTGCCAGGCTCCCCACTCAGTGGTTCCCAGGGAAACTAATTAGGGGCAAATCCAAGTGGGGTCAATTCTAAGGGCACTGGCCTCCTCTGGACTATCCAGAGGGAGAAACGAGCTCCTTGCTTGATACCCTTGGCTTTTGATTTTTCTGTCTCTCATACACACCGTCCCAGTCTTGCACAATCTAAGCTGGGTAATTAGCATCTGGCACCACCCTGCCCTTGTCAATCAACACCTCCTTGATTGCTGCCCTGTCGCTGCTTGTAATAATAAAGCTGGCAGCTGTCATTTTCCAGGGGCTCGTATGTACAAGCATTGCTCACCCGGCCTCTGTTAACCCATTCAAGGCAAGACGATAAGGACATCCCCATTTTACAGATGCGAAGAACGAGGCCCAGCAGAGGGGAATCGCTTGTTCGAGGTCCTGGAGAAAGATCTGCACCCGGGCAGCTGGATTCCAGTCCCACACGGCCCCATGCCTGGCTGCCGGGTGGCATTTTGCTTTATGAATTTCTGGACCTTTGGTTAATCGTCTGGACCAAGCGATTAGCACGTTCTTTATATATTGCCCGATGTCTAATTGTCCAGACCGTGGAACTGGTGACTCAGAACCTCCCTTCCTAATTGTCTTCCCTGCATAATTAGTGCCTCGTTATATATGGCTCTGTGGTCGTCTGCACAGCCATAGAGTGCCAGCCTCGCCTCTGAATGTCTGTAATTAATGCCTTGTAATAGGGTGTCCTTTTTCCTCTTACAGTTAGTGTTGCTTTCGTTCCTGGGGAGGTGGCAGCCAGTGCCCAAAGGAGGGATACAACGCCTGCCTTCAGGGAGGTCATTGTCTAGTTGGGGAGATGACGTGGGAGCCACAAAGGATGGCTGCAGAGCAGGACATGGAACAAGAACGCCCTCTGCTGGGAGAGGGGCAATGGAAGCTGGGTAGTGCAGGATGCATAGGAGTCCATGAGGTGGAAGGACATTCCAAATGAAAGGAACAGCATGTGCAAAGTTTCAGATGTTAGGAAGAGTTGGGTATTTGGTGGGGGGGGAGGGGAAATATTAATGGTACAGTCCAGCTGGAGTGTAGAATTGAGGTGGGTGAAAAATTGGGGAGAAAGAAAGCAGTGATGTTAAGGAGGGTCAGATCGTGAAGGCATTGAAGGCCAGCCTGAGGGGCTCGGATTTTATCCTCTGGATGATAGGGAGCCTGAAAGGGTCTGAGCAGGAGAAAAAGCCAATCAATTATTTAAAGTTTACTATTTTAAAAATAATCTTATTGAAAAATGACTTAATATCAATTCTTTCTGGGGAGCAGATGTAGCTCAGTGGTTGAGCACCTGCTTCCCATGTACGAGTTCCCAGGTTCAATCCCCAGTACCTCCTAAAAAACAAACAAAACCAACTGTCATTGGGGAGCAGATGTAGCTCAGTGATTGAGCACCTGCTTCCCATGTATGAGGTCCTGGGTTCAATCCCTGGTACCTCCTAAAAAAAATCAATTATTTCTTAAAAGAACTAATTTCTCTAGTTGCTATAGGGAGAGCAAATTGGAGGGGGGTGGAGAATGGAGGGCGGTAGACCAAAGAGGAAGTGATTCCTGACATCCAGAATTGAGACTAAGGGGAACTGAATGGGTCAGGAGCAGTGGGGATGGAAAGAAGAGGGTGGGTGCAAGAGATATTTAGGATGGGCAGGATGTGGGGGCAGGCAGGCAATGGATGAGGAGAAAGGAAAAGGGGCATCTGACGCCTGGGTCTTTGGTTGGTGGAAAGCGAGGTGGGTGATAGCGCCGTTCCTTCTTAGGAAGAGTCTAAGTCACATTTTTGTCCCCTCTAAGGGGGGACATGTTGGCTATACAGGTCTGGAGGACAGAAGCAAGGACAGGGTTGGGGACGCAGTCTTGGAAGCCATCCCTGACACTGCAAGGGCGGATGGGTCCACCGAGAGCGAGAGAGTAGACACCCATGAGCAAGAAACCTACGTTTGTTGTTATAAGCGGCTGCTCTTTGGGAGCGGTTTGTTACACGGCATTATCACCGCACTCGCTGACTGCTACAAGTCTCCTGACACAGACTGTGAGCTCTCTGAAGTCAGGCTTCTTCTGATAGATCTGGCAACTGAGGCCAGAGATGTGCCCAACACTTTCCATCTCATCCAGACCAGCTTCATCTGTACATCTCAGAAATCTCCAGCTAGGCAGGAATCTGGCTTCCTGTGGCTGCTCTCTGAATTAAGAAACTCAAGGGGCTCCAATAGGTTCTGTGGTTAAATTGCCCATGAAAGTACCGGGGAAAACCTAGCTCGGGGGGGAGAAGAAGATCTGTGATGATATATCTACAGGAGGAAAAAAAAAAGATTTGGGAGCTCAGCAGTGGAATGTTCTATAAGAACCTCTTAAAAGCAAACACAGGAGACACGAGCAGTTTTTAAAATGACAGACAATACAATGGAAGATAATATATTTAAAACCCATATCAGTTGTTAACAGACCATAAAAATACAGCTACATTAATCTGAGCTGTCTGTCATGGACTTTCGGAGCAGCTGTGTGATTTTATAGTTTCACTCCTGGAGGTTTCCTTGACACTTTCACAAATGCATCTCAATTTATTTAGATCATGACAATAGAAATATTGCTCTTTCTTTATTTATTTATTTCTTCTTCTTCCTCCTCTTCCACCCCTAAACAGCTGGGAGAGCTTATGAAGCTGGTCACACAAGTCTTCTTAAAATTTTTTTTGCTTGGCAAAAAGTGTCTGTTGAGTTCTGAAATCCTTGAGTCTCAGGGCTGTGGGGAAAGACCAGGTTGTTTTGCTGTGTGTCTCCAGGCAAGTCCCGCACCCTCTCTGAAATCTGCCTAAATCCATGTCCTTTTAGGATCTCCCATGTCCAGACCCCCCATCCCCTCCCTGCCTTCCCCTCCTCCCATTCTCCCCCTCGCTGCCTCCACTCAAGCCACACAGGCTTCCTCGCTGTTCCTCCAACACGCCAGACAAGATCCCGCCTCAGGACCTTTGCACTTACTGTTTCCCCTTCCTGGAACGTCCTCTCCCCATTCTTCCCACGGATGGCTTTTCCTCCCGTTTCAGGACACAGTTAAAATGCCACCTCCTCAGAGAAGCCCTCCCTGATCACCCCCAGCTAAAGACACCTCCCTGGTCATCCCTTTCACAGCGTATCAATGTTTGGTTTTCTTTCCCTGCCCTGATTGCTATTTGAAAATATTTTGTGTGTCTGTTCATTTGCTCATCTACTGTCCGTCCGTCTCTCCCACTAGACTGGGCTATGCGAGGACAGAGACCTTTGGGATCTGCCTTGTTTAACACTGTCTCCCTGGTGCCTGGAACAAAGCCTGGCATACAATAGGTGCTTAATAAATGCTTGTTGAGGGAAGGAATAAAGGGGAGAGCAAGCAGGACACTCCTGGTAGGAAAACTAGCCAGCGTCAAGGCTTGGAGGCAGGAATTCGTCATTGTAAATTCTGAGCCGTGGGTGTCTGATGTGGGGTGCCCCAGCCTTCCCCTGTGCTGGGGGAGGGGCTCAGGCCTGGTGATTTGAGGGGTGCAGACCCCTCTCCGGCACTGTGCCAGCTGCTCTGGGGGCTGCTGCCTGGTCCATGGGCCCCGCCTCCCCATAAGAGCTGGCGATAGCTTAGGTCCCAGACCCCCTGCCGCCCCTCCCTCCACCCAAGGCATCACGGCATCACTGCTGCAGTCAAAACCCCCTCCGTGCTGGGGAACGCCTGGCACAGATGTCCACGGGATGGAACATCTGGGCCGCATGTTGCCAGCAGCTGGTGGGAACTGGGACGCTGCGGAGCGAGGGGACATCCCCGGGGGACTGGGTGGCCCCAAGTTGCCTCCCAGTCCCACGATCTGTCTGCGATCAGAGCTTCCCTGATGATTTCTCTGGGCCAAGCAGGAAAAGGTCCCAGTCCTGGCTTTCATCCTCAATTTTCCCTTCCATCAACGAGACCTGGACTTTGCCTCCAAATTAGACCCTGAATCCAGACACTTCTTTCCATCCCACCAGCACTGCCACTGCCTGGGTCACTCCAGAATCATTTGCTGGGACTGGTGCAGTAGCCACCTCTTGGGTTGGCTCCCTGCTATTTCTCTGGTCACGTCTCCTCCTGCTCTGCCCCCTCGCCCACTCCATTCCAGGCACGCGGGCCTCCTCGCTGTTCCTTAAAACACGCCAGGCACAGTCCTGCCCCAGGGCCTTTGCACAGATTGTTCCCTCTGGCCAGAACTCCCCTCTCCTTTGTCTGGCAAATCCTTGCTCATCCTCTAAGCTGCAGTTCCAATGTTCCCTCTTTCCTCCCCCAGCCCCTAGGGCCTCCCTCTGTCCAGCCCCTATCTCATGGGACTGGGTGTGTGTGTGTGCATCGGGCTCTGTCTCTTCACCAGCCTGGGGCCCCTTGGGGATCCTCAGCCCAGGGCTGGGCACGTGGAATCCACCATGAAACGTCTGCTCACCTGAATTCATTTTTCCTTCTCAGGCCCCTCTCGTTGGAAGGGATGGCTGAGTCTTGTAGATGGTAGGCACACTGCTTAGCCTTGGCTTGCCAGTTTCTTTAGGGTGGCTTTGGGGTCCCTGGTGGAGATTTCAGAGGGAGTTTAAAGTCTCCCAAACCACTAAACTACCCCTTGGCAGTGCCCGACTCTGTCTCTGACTACCCCCTCCTGGCATCTCCCTCTCAGGCGCAGGCCCCTGCCCACCTCCCGAATTGCGGTTTTATCTCCAGCACATTATCAGTAGCAGAGGAGGAGCCAGTAGCTAGAATGGTAGAGTCAGACGTCCTGCGTTCAAATCCCAGCAGCCCTGCCATTTATGTTCATTCTGCACGACCTCGGGCAAGGCCAGCAGCCTCTGGGTCCATCCATGACCTTGGTGCCTGGTCTCCATGCTTGGGAAACACTTGCCTCTTTCAGGAAGCCCTCCCGGATTGCCCTGGCCAGACCTGCAGGGCCTCCGCTTTGCCCACTGATACCGCCACCTCTGCCTGCCCTGTTGGCACACGCGGGGAGTGATTTTCACGACAGGGGTCTCCGGGCCTCAGTTTCCCCCATTTCTACTAAGGGGCTAACAGTACTTACCTTTTAACCTTGTTATATGGATTAGATGAGTGAATATGCATCTGTACCTGAAACAATGCCTGTCCCCCCGCCCCAGAACTGCCCAACAAGTGCTGGCTCCTCTTATTGTGATTTATTTTTCAATCCCCTGGTGCCCGGGCTCTGTGGCAGCCACCACAGCTGGGAGAAGAAGATTCCAGTTCTCATAGGGAAGGGGCCCGGGGCTGCAAACTGGGGGAAGGGGCTGGCCGGCAGCTTCTCGCTGGCACCTGCTTTTGCAGAAGCCCAGTGCAGTGGCTTAGAACAGAGGTTTTGTTCCAGATTTTTGGGAGGCTAGGGGGTACCTAAAGGTCAAAGTCAATCCACTCCACCCTGAACTGAATTTCTCAGGATCCCCAGGGAAGAATGAATTAAAAACAAAACAAAACAAACAAACAAACAAAAAAAACCCCAACAAGATGCCACCATGGATCTTTTACTCCCTGTGCCTGGGGGGGAGGGGACTCAAAAACAATCCAGCCCTGGCCCCTAGAAGTGACCCTGGAACTGACCTTTGCCTGTAGCCTCGCCCAGCCAATGAGGAAGCCCGCTGCGGGTGCCTGGAAACCGTTTCCATGACACCCAGAAGCTTCAGTCCCTGGAAGGGCTGGTCCAAGGGTGAGGGGCTGGAGAGGAGGGGGTGGGGTGGGGAAGTGCTTGTTCTGTAACCATGGCAACGCCAGCAGCTGCGGGAGGCAGGCCCAGCTGGCACGGGAGGCACCTGCACCCCCAGATCCCAGCGCCACTGCCGCCCCCGCCCCCGGACTCTCCTCCTGGAGTCGAGGGCAGACTGAGGCCCAGAGACATCCGTCTTCCCCTCCGGGTTGCCCTTCCAAGATGAAAATTGTATCCCACGTGGGGGTGGCGTGTGATGGGAAAAGGTGGGGCCCCAGCGGGCAAACAGAGGCCCTGCACGGCAGTGCAATCCGGGAGGGCTTCCTGAAAGAGGCGAGTGCTCCCCACGCTCCGTCGGCAGGCACCAGGGTGGCGGCTGTTGTCGCATCGGGGCCCCACCTGTTCCACGATGTATTTAACGTTCGCCTTTCCCCTGACTCGTGTCTCCTCAAGCAAGCGTATTTAAAAACAGAAGTTTTGCTTCCCTCCTGGAAACGGAAAGCCAGTTGCACCTGCCACAGAGAGAAGGTGGGCAGCCAAGCACACACGTTAGAAACAAAACGTGGCTAGTCTGTCCTAGCCAGGAGCCTCCTCCTTATTTTGCTTCGAAGGGAGCTAGGGAAGGATTTGAAAGGACTTAAAAGCCTCTGAGCACAATCGGAAAGGGTAAAAGAGGATTGGAAAGGGGCTCGCTCTCTTCCTGCCAGCTCATCACTTGTTCAGGCACCACGCAGAGTCACTTCGCGTCTCACCATTGATGAGAATCCGGGGCTCCAGAATGAGGACCTGGTTAGGGGGAGAGGAAGGGTGTGTCAGACAGGGGGGGCATAGCATGAGCGAAGGCTCAGAGGGTGGATGGAAGAGGAGATAGTGGCAGGTTTTCTCCCCAGGCCAGGGGGAATGGTGGCTGCTGAGTTTTCTGACGGTGTCAAACAGGGGCAGAAAAAGCACATGGACTACGGGGTCCAAGGAGGGGGAGACTGGGGCTCTGGGCTCTGAAAGGGCAGTGCTGGGGCTTTGGGAAGAGGGAAAGTGTTATCTGGGAAGGAATCCCAGCTAAGGAGTGAGGTAGCTGGGGTTCTAATCCTCCAGGATCTTAGGAAAGGCTACTCTGGGACGGGGCCAGCCCACCCACGTGGGAGCTGAGCAGGGTCCTGAGGCCAGAAGATGCCCTCCGGTAGAAGGTCACAGGCACAAAGGCCCAGATGCATTCCCAAAGTCACCCAGCAGAGGCAGCATTCGAGCCCAAGCCTTGCTAACTTCAAGTCCCAGCTTTTTCCACAGTAGCCAAGTCTGCTCCCTTGAGAAGCTTCTGGAAACAAAAGGTTCTGGGCACAGAAAAGTTTGGGGTGGGTCTTCTCCCGTCCCCTCTCAAAGACTTACTTTTGTATATTAAAGGCTCTGACAAGTCCTGCAGAAGAGACACCTGTTAGATGGTTTCCCCGATGAGCTTGAACATAAGCTCTTTAGCCACAGTACAACTTCTTGGAAATTATTTTGGAGGCATCACCATGTGCCACTGCCCTTTCTGTGTGTATCTAACATGAGAGATATGGACAAGGGTTAATAAAACTGGCAAAAAAAATTAAAATTAGTAATAATAATGAGTATTTCCCTCAAAGGACATTTATTGGTTTATGCGTCTGAAAAAGTACAGAGCTTCCGCTTACAGGTATGGCTGGATCAAGGAGCTGATGATATTGATGCTGTTTTTTTTGTTTGTTTGTTTTTAGCAGCTTGATGGAGGCATAATTGGCATACAATAAACATACAAAAGTGTACAATTTGATTAGATTGGGCATGTGCATACACCCATGAATCCAAAACCAAATCAAGATAATAAACAAAACTCCCTTGTGCTCCTTTATAAATACTTCCCATTGATCAGTTTGCAATGTCTAGAATTTTATATAAATGGAATCTCACACTATAGACTCTCTTATTTTGCCCAGCTTCTTTCACTCAGCATAATTATTTTGAGGTTCATCCATATTGTTGTGAGTATCAAGAATTCCTTTATTCCTTTTTACAGCTGAGTAGTATTCTATTGCATGTATGGTCCTCTGTCTTTTTATCCATTTGCCTGCTGATGGATATTTTGGGGCGGTTATAAATAAAGCTGCTAAGAAATAAATGAGCATTTGTTTACTGGTCTTTGCATGGCCATCTGGTTTTGTGTCTCTTGGGTAAACATCCAGGAGTGGAATAGTTGGATCATTTGGCAGGTGGCTTTAAGAAACTATTTTTAAGTTTCAAGAAATTGCCGAGTGTTTTCCAAATGGGCGGCATCCAGTTTGTCAACACTTGGTATTGTCAGTCTGAAAATTTAGCCATTCGACTTTGCATCCCCCAGGGACGAATGACGTTGAGCATCTTTCCCGTGCTTATCGGCCATCTGTGTATCTTCCATGATGAAATGTCTGCTCAATATTTTGCCCATTTCTTAAAAAGTTGGGTTCTTTTCCTAATTATTGAGGGTTTTAAAAACTGCTTTAGTAGGATACAGTTCACAGACCATAAAGTTCACAGGTTTAAATGATACAAGTCAATGGTTTTTAGTCTATTTGCAGATTTGTGCAACCATCACCACAACCTAATTTTAGAATATTTTCGTCAACCCCCAAATAAATCCTATACCCACTAGCACTCACCCCACTGCCTCTCCTCCAGCCACTGGAAACCACTAATCTACTTTCTGTTCTACAGAGTTCTCTGTTCTGGATGTTTTGTAGAAATGGAATCATACAATAAGTGGCCTGTCTCGCTTCTTTCACTTAGTCTACGATTTTCAAGGCTTGTCCATTTCGTCTCAGGTCTCAGAGCTCCATTCTTTTCATGGCTGACTAATATTCCATTGTATGGATAGACCATATTTTGTTTCATCAGTTGATGGACACTTGGGTTTCTTCCACTTTGGAGCTAGTATGAATAAATGCTGCTCTGAGAATTCATGTATCCATTTTTCCATGGATGTAAGTTTTCATTTCTCTTGGGTAGATTCTTAGGAGTGGAATTGCTGAGACATATGGTAAGTTTATATATAACACTTTAAGAAATTGCCAAATTGCCTTTCCACGGCGGCCACACCATTTCACATTCCCACCAGCCTCGCTTGAGGTTCCAGTTTCTTCACATCCTCGCTAACATCTGTCATTATTGGTCTTTTTTGATTATAGCCATCCTAATGTGTGTGGAGTGCTAGCTCGTTGTGATTTGGATTTGCATTTCCCTGATGATGAATGCTGCTGAGTATTGTTTCCGCGTGCTCATATATCTTTCACAGCTTCTTTGGAGCTATGTCGATTCAAGCACTTTGACCATTTTTAAATTGGATTATTTGTCTTTTTATGATTGAGTTTTGAGAGTTCTTTATGTATACTGATATGAGTCCTTTATCAGAGCTGCAATTTGCAAATATTTTCTCCCGGTCTGTGGCTTGTCATTTCATTCTCTTAACAGTGTCTTTTGAGGAACATGAATTTCACATGTTGATGTAGTACAATTTATCCGTTTTTCTTTTATGGGTGGTTTTAGGTGTCGTATTGAAGAAATCTTTGCTTAACGAAGGTCACACAGATTTTCTCCTGATTTCTTTAGAAGTTTTCTAGCTTAAGTTTAACATTTGTACATGGTGAGAGGAAGGGACCAAACGTCATTTAATAAATATACAGATATATTATTATTTTAAACCAATCATTGCTAGCATGAATTGAGCTTTATCTCGAAGGGGTGCTCCATCCCCAGGAAACCAGAGGAGTGGGAAGCCCCAGACTTCAGCTGGGCTTTGAAGGCAGGAACAGGATTTCCCCAACACATGAAGAAATCCCAGCACCATGACAGGACAGACTTCACAGATAGGAAAACTGGTGCCTCAGGCAGGGTTCTCTTTTGGTTGTGAGCAATGGAACTTAAACAGAGTTGAGAAGAAAAAAAAAAGGAAATAAACCGGATCCAGCAATTGCCAAGTCCCAGGATTTCCAGCTTCAGGTATAGCTGGATCCAGGAGCTGAAGCAATATTATTGAAAGTCCGTGTCTTTCATTTTCTCATCTCACTGTCCTCTGGATGGGTTTCACTCACAGTTAATCCCTCCCTTCAAAAGACATCCCAAGCTTCCAGGTTTTTTGCATCTTCCCAGGCAGGGAAATGGAAATCCTCCTGCCTATTGGTTCCCGCAAAGCCTGCAGCTGATTCTGATTGGCTTGGCTCAGGTCACATGGCCACCTCTGAACCAATCACTGTGGGCGAAGGAGGTGCCTCTCTCACTAAAATCTCACGAGATTAGGGAGTCAGGGTGGGGGTCAGGCTGGGAGAAGGCAAGCATGGGTTCTCCCAAAGGCAGAGCCAACTTTGTCACCCTGCAGCATCTGAACCAGCACAAACACCCAGGGTTTAAAGTAGATGCGGCTCAAGTAGTTGAGAGCCTGCTTCCCATATGGAAGGTCCCGGGTTTGGTTCCTGGTGCCTCCTAAAAAAATAACAAGAAAAACAACGAAACCAACTCAGGGGAGCCGATGTGGCTCAGTGGTTGAGCGCCAGCTTCCCACTTACACGGTCCCGGTTTGATTCCCGGCCCCCAGTACCTCAAAAAAAAAAGCAACCTCAGTTGCACCATGACAGGCTGTGTGACGTTGGGAAAATGGCTTGCCCTCTCTGGGAGTCTGTTTCACCATCCATTAAAAGGAGATCGGAGGGGAGTCTGTGGCTGGATGAGGGACAGGGACCTGTCCAGTACTGTGGTGAGTCTGGGATACTCAAGGACCCGGGAGGACACTGTTCCTTTCTGTCTCTCTCTGGTGACCAGATAAGCCAGGTCGCACTCACCGAGTGCTAACTACACGCCAGGCCTCGTCAGAGCGGATCTGCACCAAGGTTTCGTCCTCACACACCGAGGGTCTCAGCTCTGTCCAGTTGAACGATGCCCCATTCTGGAGCGAAATTCATAGACGCTCCAACAGACCTGAACAAGTAATTTCAAACAATATATATAACTTGCTACCGGCAATAGAAAGGAGAACTAAAAGGATCATTCTTTATGATAAAAGTCTATGTATTTCAATATGGAAATGCTCCAGCCAGACCATGATAAAGGACATGGCAAGGTCAGAACAGGCAGCTTGGACCCAGCCGTTACCTTGGCCTTGGTCCCAGGATTCCGCTCCCTCCCCTCCCCCCAAACTGTCCTCCTCACAGTGGCCAGGGGGCGCCTGTGAGCACCTGAGTCAGGTTATCTCCCTCCTCTGTCCACAGCCCTCCATGGCTCCCATTTCCCTTGGGGGGAAAGCCCACGTCCTCCCTGCAGCCTGCTAGCCCTGCCACAACCTGCCCTGTCCCCTCCCTGTCCTCCCCTCCTCCTACCCTCCGCCTGGCTCCCTCTGCTCCAGCCAAATGGGCTACTCACTGTTCCTCCAACTTGCCAGACAGGAGCCAGCCCCAGGGCCTTTGCACGGGCTCCTCATCCTGGAAGTCTCTGCTCAAATTCACCTCCTTAGAGAGATCCTCCCTGACCCCATGCCCCCAGCTCAGTGCTCCCCTGCCCTCCCCCCCATTCCTTAATACATCCTTCCATTTTCGTATCTTCCCTGCAATTAACACTTTCTGCTATTCTTTAATTCATGTTTTCCTTTGTTGTCTGACTCTCTCCCTCTGGTCTAGGAGCCCCAAGGGGGCCTGGTGCCTCTCCTGCCGTGTTCACAGCCAGAACAGTCCCTGGCGGGCGACGGGCATAGAATAAATACAAAGGTAATGAATGAAGAAATGGAGCACTGAAGACAGGCTTGCGCCTTCTCATGCCTGCCTTCTGGACGAGCAAGCTCAAGTGCAGAGCGCTTCCTTTGCTGAGAGGCAGAGCCAGCTTCAGACCCTCCAAGGCTCCTGCCCACAGCTCTGTTCCTCGACGTCCCCGCGGGTGGGCAGAGCAGAGCAAGGGAGCTGCAGTGAAGGAGATAACCGCCCCCCCC
>JAQZBX010053635.1:0-12341 GCA_029593785.1 Cabassous unicinctus | reverse complement strand
GAGACTGCCACACGGGTGAGGCACCACTGAGCTCCTGGGGGGGGAGGGGGAGGGAGCAGGATGGCGGGTCTCTTGGGGGTGGGCTGGCAGCCTGAGCACACAGGGCCTCACAAACAACTGAAACATCTCTCCTGAAATCCCCCCGTGGGAGACTCGCTGTTGGGTGAAGGTACTTGTCTCCAGGAGACCCCTGTGTTAAAATGCAGGTGTGTTATCCAGTCTAGAAAGCACGTCACTTGGTTTAGTGAACTGTGCACTGTCCTCGGGTCAGGAAAGCTGGATTGAATTTCCACTCAGCTTCTCACCTCCAATAGCATAGAAGGGTTTACTTAAGAAATCACTCTGTGTTGGGCCTGTACCCCGTGCTTCACTTGCACATTCTACTTAAACTTCCCAACCATTCCATGAGGTAGATATTATCATTATCCTACCTTGGAGATGAGAAAACTGAGGCTCAAAAAGGTAAAGTGTATTGCTCCTGGTCGCACAGTTAGTTGTGGCAGAGATGGGATTCAGCCCTCACTCTCTGACACCACGGTCCATACCTTTAACCCCTACATCCTACTCCCTCCAGTATCTGGGCAACAAGGACAGTCACACCAGAGCCACAGGCACACAGGCTTCTGATCCCACAGTCTTACCCACTGACCTACATGGTCCCTTCAATGTTAGGAGATGCCCCTTTGGGGCCGAGAGATGTTAACTTAAAGGAATTTCCTCTGCATCCATCTAGGAGTAAATCATGGTCCTGAAATGTGGACCAGGCTCAGCACATATTGATTGACTGGCATATTACCTCATTCAATAAAGGGAGGGAGAGAGGGAAGGAGGGAGGAAGGAAGGATTAGAAACATCTTACAGAAACATATAAATGCAATAACCTTACTAGAATCAAATTAGAATCTTAAAAATGAAAAAGCAAGTAAGAAAGCTATAAGGATTAATTAGCTGTTATTGTTAAACATACCATTTGGTTTTGAACATCCTAGCAACTAGGGCAAAAAGGGAAATATGACAGTTACATAATATGTTACTCAATAGAAGAGAAAAGACCAATTCAAGAGAAGTACATTTTTCCCTGGTTCTAAATTCTAAGGGAATTTTTCAAATGGGGAACTTGAACAAAAAAACTTGAACAACAGTGTCATGGCATGTGCAAAAACCACACGGTATGTATTTTGAAATAAATCAAGAGCAGGGATCAGCAAACATTTTCCATAAGTTGCCAGATTGTAAATATTTTAGGCTTTGTAGATTATAAATATTTTAGGCTTTGTCTCTGTTGCCACTACTCAGCTCTGCCTTTGGTAGCATGAAAGCAGCCATAGACAATGGTTTACAAGAATGGGTGTGGCTGCATTCCAATGAAACTATTTATGGACATGAAAGTTTGAATTTTATATAATTTTCACATGTCAAGAAATAATCTTTTGATTTTTCTCAACCATTTAAAAATGTAAAAGTCATTCTTAACTTGCTGGTTGTACAAAAACAGGTGGGTGGGCCAGATTTGGCCTGCGGTCTGTAGTTTGCCACCCTGGTCAAGAACAGAACATTAAAATGTAACTTGTTAGAGGTATTGGGGGTGGGGAATTTTTTAAGTGTAGCTTGATTCAAGAGGATTTAGGTGTGTGGCATGGTAACAAAGTCATGAAAACCAGCATGATTTGGAGAACCTGACACTGAGAAGAGCCACGCCCCCTCCCCCCGGGCACACACGGGGTCCTGAGCAGGCGGGCCGTGGCACTGACGTAGGGCAGCCATCCCGCTGCTCTTAGAGGATTTACACGTTGCCAGAAACGTTCCCACAAGAGAGAATAAAAGAATCTACAGATTATGATTTCAGAAGTGAAGTTGGCCCCTGATACCCCATCTCACCCAGTACTGGGGATGTTAACTGACACCCCCCCAAGCCCCACCCTCCCCCCGATTTTCCTCAGGACACCCACTGAGATAGAACAGGTAACCTTGAACCCTAAAGGCCCAAAAAGTGGACTTTGGGATCCCAGATGGGCCACTTGCATCATCTCTAAAATTCACCTAAGGAGAGAAGTGAGAGGCACTCAAAACATTTGGAAGGGAAGAAGGAAGCAGTTGTAACAATTATTCTATTTGGAATTTAAGGGACAATCCCTTACTTGTGCTCAGCTCCTCAAAGTTCCCATCTGTATCAGGCTGGCTTCTCCCAGACCTAAGGCAGGATGATGTGAGCACAGGCCGTTTATTTCAGAGGCGTTTTTGGAGGAAACGCCGGTAGGAGAGTGAAGTGAGACCGAGAAGGGAAGGAAGCCAAACAAAGGGTGCGTTGCAGAGCAAGTTAGCCATGTGGGTCCCTGAGGTTGGCTCCTGCTGGGGAACTTCAGGAGAGAATGGAGAACATGCCTCGGTTCTCTCTCCAGGGTGGAAGGAACGCCCATCTGTCGCTGGTGGAGAGTGCCTCCTGGGCCTTAACTCCCACTCCTGGGCTGAGGGTGCCCTCAGACAGACCTACAGGAGTTGCAAGACACTGTCAGTGCGTAACTCACCACGGCCAGTGCTGACGCAACACCATAAGGCACCAACAGCATCTGCTCCACCGTCCATTATCCCATCCAATATCATGAGCCCCAACTTACAGTTGAGAAAACTGGGGTTCGGGTGGGGCTGCTTGCCCAAGTCCTGGGCTTATTGAGGGCAGAGAATGGTATCTGTTTTGTTCACTGTTTTTTCCCAGCCTCTAGAACAATGGCTGGCAGATAGTAATCACGGGATGAATATTTGAAGAATGAAAGTCATACAGGGGGAATGACTTGGTTGCATCAAGATCTTCTACCCCAAAACCCACCTTCCCTCCACTACCCTGGAAAGAACATACAGCGTCAGCAGCCAGCACAGCATATGGCTAGGATTGGGTGCCTAAAACAGTTATTGGATGGACGGACGGACGGACGGTTGGATGGATGGATGGATGGATGATCGGACGGATGGTTGGATGGGCAGATGGACGGACGGACGGTTGGATGGATGGATGGATGGATGGATGGACTGACAAATGAACCAGTCTATATTATACCTTTACATTCCATCTTTCCTTCCTTACTTAGGAAACAGAGAAAAATACCAGAACCCGAGGAGAAAGAGGCGCTGCCCCACACTGGGCCAGAATTCTCAGTCCTGGAAAAATGAGAATTTCCACCAAAAGTTCACAGAGCTGCTACTTCTACACAGACCTTGCCCCCAAGGCTGTGAGCCCCTGGTCAGTGGAAGCCGGCCTCAGGAGGTGGTGGAGGAGCAAGGACATTTGATTGAGGTCCAAGACTTATTTGGCCCAGCCCTGGGCACCCAGGAAGAGCCTCATACAGTCATACTGCTGGGGGCTGCGGGAATTGGGAAGTCAACACTGGCCAGGAAGGTGAGAAGAGCCTGGGAGGATGGCCAACTGTACCGGGACCGCTTCCAGCACGTATTCTACCTCAACTGCAGAGAGCTGGCCCAGGCCATGGTGATGAGTCTCGCTGAGCTCATGGCA
The DNA here is from genome assembly GCA_029593785.1 of Cabassous unicinctus. Taxonomy (NCBI): domain Eukaryota; kingdom Metazoa; phylum Chordata; class Mammalia; order Cingulata; family Chlamyphoridae; genus Cabassous; species Cabassous unicinctus. Next base: position 8,833 of record JAQZBX010053635.1, on the reverse strand, counting down.
AGAGACGAGGCCACCCCTTTGGCACCCATTGGACAGATCCTGTCTCAGCCCAAGCAGCTGCTTTTCATCCTGGATGGTTTCGATGAGCCCAGATGGATGTTCAAGGAGCAGAGGTCTGAGCTGTGCCTTCACTGGGGCCAGCAGCAGCCAGTGCACACCCTGCTGGGTAGTTTGCTGGGGAAAACCATGCTCCCCGAGGCATCCTTGCTAATTACGGTTCGGACCACAGGTCTGGAGAAACTCCTTCCTTCTTTAGAGCAGCCACGTTGGGTGGAGGTGCTGGGGTTCTCTGAGGCCAGCAGGAAGGAATATTTCTACAAATATTTTACAGATGAAAGACAAGCAATCAGAGCCTTTAGCCTGGTGGAATCCAACCAACCCCTCTTGACCATGTGCCTTGTGCCCTGGGTGTGCTGGCTTGTCTGCACCTGCCTGAAGCAGCAGGTGGAGCAGGGAGAAGAGCTCTCTCTGACCTTCCAGACCAGCACAGCCCTCTGCCTGCACTACCTCTCCCAAGCTCTCCCAGCTCAGCCCCTCAGGACCCAGCTGAGGAGCTTGTGCTCTGTGGCTGCTAAGGGCACCCAGCAAGGAAAGACCCTGTTCAGTTCAGATGCCCTCAGGAAGCAAGGGTTAGATAGAGCTGTCATCTGCACCTTCATAAAGATGGGCGTTTTTCAAAAACGCCCCACCTCTCCGAGCTTCAGCTTCATTCACCTGTGTTTCCAGGAGTTCTTTGCAGCAATATTCTGTGCATTGGGAGATGAAGAAAGAGGCCATCACATCCACGGTGTGAAGAAATTGCTGTACACACATGGAAGTCATGATGTGTTTGGGGCGCCGACCACCCGTCTCCTGTTCGGCCTTGTAGGCGAACATGGGGCAAGACAGCTGGAGAACATCTTTGACCGCAAGCCATCTGGGGCGGTGCGGAGGGAGCTGCTGCGCTGGGTGAAAGCGGAAGTGCGGCACCGGAAGTGCTCCCCGCAGCCAGGTTCCCTGGAGTTGTTCCACTGTTTGTACGAGATTCAGGATGAGGAGTTTCTGGCACAAGCGATGGCCCATTTCCAAGGAACGAGGATGTGGGTTCAAACGGACGTGGACCTCCTGGTGCTCACTTTCTGCCTTAAATTCTGCCGCAACGTGAAGAGGCTTCAACTGAATGACGGTGGACAGCGCGGAACAGCCTCGAGTGTCCACAGTGTGGTTCTGTGAGTATCTCTGCCGTGCCCTCTCCCCAGCTCCTCGCCGTGGGTTCCAGGAGCGGGAATTTCCTGAGCCCCAGAAGCTCTCTCACTAAGCCTTGTGCCACGGGCTAAAGTCACCGGTGACTTCTGTTTGTTTTTTTTACTGGGAGGTACCAGGGATCGAACCCAGATCCCTCCATATGGGAGATGGACGCCCAACCATTTGAGCCACATCCGCCCCCCACACACACCAGTGACTTCTAATGGCCAAGCCTGACCACCACTCTCTGTCCCCCTAAAATCCTCTGCAGCTTCTGGCTGCGTGGACGGTGCCCTGCTTTGGAGGGGCCGCTGCGGTGTCTCTCCCGGCTCTCTCCGTCATGAGTGCCTGCCTCCTCTCCTGGATGCTCCTCCATCGGCATGCTGAGCCCGGCTCCCCTCCACATTCCCCAAGGATCCCGCAGTCCACCTGCCCCTGCTCCTCTCTCTTGACATTATTTCTGGCCAAGAGATTGCCCCTTGGCCGCTTCAGGCACCCCCTTGATGGAAATAACCCAGAATGCATGTGGCTAAAAGGGGTCCTTATTTTTCCTGCACAACTGCCTTCCTTGTTCGCATGATACTGCTGCAACCCCAGGCAGGCAGTCTGAAACCACCACCTGAGCATGAAGAGTGGCTCTCTAATCATCCACCAAGCCAGCAAAACCATTCACTTTCTCACCCAGGTTTCCCTGCTGCTGATGCAGGATTGATCAGATAGTATTTCTAGGTGTCTGTCTTCCCCTTTCCATGAATATTTATTAAAGATTAGATAGACTAATAGAGCACAAGCCCTGCCCAGGGAGCTCAGAATCCTGGGGAGAAGACAGACATCCATCCAAATAATTACAATAGAGTGTGATGCCTACAGTCATAGAGGTACAAAGTGTGGTGGCCCCAGGGACATGAGCACATGAATGGGCTGGAGCAGGAAAGATTCACAGAGGAAGCAACACTTGAGTTGGGTCTTTTATTACCAGATTTTTTATTTTCAGTTTTTCCTCACAATAAAGAGCAATCCCCGTTCATGTAGAAAAATAAGAAATAAGACGGAAAGTAACAGCAACCAGAATCCTGAAGCGAATCCCCCTAGCCTTTCTGGGCACGTCTTTGGTGATATCGTATATGCATACTGTATATACTATTTTGCAATCAGGTTTACTTTCTTAATACATCAAGGCTATCTTCTCACGTTATTCGAGAGTCTGATAGATATCACTTTGAATGAGCACATGGTATTTTCCATAGGGAAGGTGCCTTGGCCGATTTAACTGTTCCTATAATCTTTTTGGCTATTTCTGGTTGTTCCTGGGTATAAATGTAAACTAGGCCTGGACAGAGCAGAACACGGTGTTGGAAGTCGGGGTGGCCTGACATGGGGTCTTCAGAAGCATCTGAGCAGGTACAAAGGCAAAGGGCAGGTGAGGTCCAGCAGGATCAGGGGCGTCAGGCTGGAGCAGGAGAGTTTGGCAAATGGAACCTGGAGAGAGTCCCCTGGGAGAGTCCCAGGCTCCAGCTACAAGTGGAAAGGGAGATTTTAAAGGCACAGAGTTAATTTGCAGGGAGAACAGAAAGGAGACTATTTTATATACCTAAAATGATGAGTCTTGGCCAAAGGCAGTGGGAAGCAAGAGGAAGCAACTGCTCTGAGATGTCAGGGAAACCGAGATGGCAGGATGGGTGGCCTCCAAGGCATCTGATGGGTAATCAAGCTTTGTGAGTTTTGAATAATACTTTTTTAAGTTTTTGTTTCAGTCCCTCTGATTATAGATGGCAAATGGTGACCAACTCAATAAAAAATTAAAATTACTCAAATTTCACAAAATGAAATAAGTATAAAAGAAATACAATTGAACTTTCAAATGATTTTTTTTTTTTTTTTGGTAAGTTTGTAGCATTTTTGCTTCTGAAGTTACCAAAGTTTAAACCCACACTAAGACCTTTGGGACACTCTGTAAGATCTTTTAATCCTCACAAAACCCTCTGCAGTGGGTATATTCTGTGGTAGGTACAGCTCTTTTTACAGCTAAGGAGACTGAGTGAGGCAGCAGAAAGTGGAATTCGTGTGCAGCCAGCTGGACCCAGAGCCTCAGCTCCTAACCTCTGCGTTTCCCCACAGACTTGGGGGGAAGATGAATTGAGTTGAGAACATTTTGGTACTCATTAGGTCTTAGGATCGAGGTAGAAATATCTGGCAAGAAAATAGACATGCCAGTTTGGAATTTCGTATAGAGTTTGAGTAGTTGAAACCCTGGAAGTAGATGAGACCTTGAAGTAGTGTAGCCAGATTTTGTCTAGGTCTTGGCTAAACTGCAGGAAATCAATTTCAAGAGCACACCACGTTGATTAGGCCAGTAATTTATTAAGGTAGGAAGGGAAGAGAAACGGGAGAAAATAACAGATCATGGGTCCCAGAAAGAGGAACGGGCTGAAGAGTGATAAAGTGGGCCGATTTACAGACTTCAGTTCTCCATTGTAAATTATAAATGTCCAGGTTTTACTTGCGTGGCCATCATGGCAGGGGAAAAACGGCAAGAGCAGGACACAGAAGGCAGGAACGGGTCAAAAGGCAAGAGAAAGAGCAAAAGGCCTTTGCGCTTGCTTTTTAAACCATTAATTATTCCACCCCTTTGCTAATGGCATGGGAGGAGTCCCAGCTGTTTGCTGTTTTGATTGATTACCCCACCCATCAATTCCCCAGGAGGACCCAATGATAAGGCCCCTGGAGAATACCCTGGGCTTCTCCTGGCTTCCAGAGGAAATCTCGTTCTGAAAGGGAGAATCTCCTCATGGTCTTCCAGCAGCCATCTTGTGGATATTGATGTCCACGTGGACTTTTTGCCAGGTTCCAGATCCGTCTATTGATTCCCTATCTAGCCTGCTTCATTAGTGTGTGAAAAGTGAGAAATTAAACAGGTAGAAATTATACAAGACAGAGTCCACTCTAACAGTCTCCAATGAAGCCATCATCTGCTCCCCTTCAGGCTTCTAATGTTCTCTCCTAGGAATTCCCCTTTGCCATCTCTCTCCCGCAGGCCCTCTCCATGCCCCTGCTATCCTTGGAAGGGGATAGGGTCCTGCATGAGCCAACCCAACTGGTCATATATGATTTTCCCATCACAAAGTCATCCTCAAACCACCCCTCCCTGGTTCTGTCCCACTTCCCATCTCCACCTTTCCTTTCTGGGCATGGGAATCTAGAAGGTCTGTGCAAAGGTAGACAGATGTGTCTGCACAGGAAGAAGGGAGGCCATGCGAATCGCCGAGCTCCTCCCTTGTGCCAGGCCCTGTGCTGGGCACCAAGGACAAAAAAAAACATGAGCAAGTCTCCCCTGTCTTTAAGGAACTCCAGATAGAAGCAGAAACAGACACAGAACAGATGTTGCAGTACAGTGTGGTAAGGGACTGTGGTAGAATGAAGAGCCCACAGCATGGTGGGGTGCGGTGGGGTGGAAAGGTGGTCCGGGAGGCTGGTTCGCCATGGAGATGGCTCTGCCCATGGCACCTCAGGCCCCATGCACCCATGTCACCTCTGTCCTTCTCTCCTTCCCTCAGGTTCATGGCGGTCCCAATTACAGATGCCCGTTGGCAGATTCTCTTCTCCATTCTCGGGGTCACTGAGAGCCTGCGGGAGCTGGACCTGAGTGGAAACTCGCTGAGCCTCTCTGCAGTGCAGGGTCTTTGTAAGGGCCTCAGGCACCCTCACTGCCACCTGGAGATCCTGCGGTGAGTCTGGCCTGCAGGAGAATGCAGGAGAGCCAAGAGGGAAGCTGAGTATAGGATGGGGAATGTGATTCTTTGTATTCCACAGCTATTCATTGAGCCCCTCTCTGGCCAAGCACTGTGCCAGGTACCAGGGCCTCTTCCGTAATCAAACACAGACAGGATTCTTTCCTCGCAGAGTTTGCAAGTGACTGACATTAATCAAAGAAGCTCCAGGGGAGAAAACTTCCTTGAGGAAGTAAGGCTTGGAGGAGATCTGAAGAATAAGGAGGAGTTAACTAAGTAAAGCAGGAGGGAATAGCACATACAAAGGTCCTGTGGCTGGAGGGAGGATGGGGCTTTCAAGGAATTGAGAGCAGGCCAGTGAGGCTGGAGATAGAGAACAGAGAACAAGATGAGGCTACAGAGGTCAAGCAGAGCCAGACCATGTGGGATTTCTGTGACTTGGGTTTCTTTTTCCTAATGCAATGGGATTTTAAGCAGAAGGCTGACAAGATCAGATTTACATTTTCAAAGTAGAAGCTGGGGAACCAGTTAGTAGGAATACTGCAATAGTTCCTGTGAATATGGCGCTAGGTTGGACTAAGGAAAATTGCAGGTGTTTCTATAAAAATGTGACAGTTTGGACTGCGGTGTTGACAGCGGAGATGGAGAGACGTGGATAGCAAAGAAGAGCCCGGAGACTGAGAAGGAGCAGCTAGGGAGGCAGGAGGAAAACCAGATGGGCGTAGAGTCATGGAAACGAAGGGAGGACAGGGTTTCAAGAAGGAGAGTGTGGTCAGCAGGAGCTTTTGATTCCGGGAGGTCAAGTAAGATGAGGGATAACTGCCCGTTAGATTAAGGATGAGGAAGTTGTGGATGACCTTCACAGGAGCAATTTTTGTGGAGTAAAAGGGGTCAGAATCCAGATTAGAGTGGATTGAAGAGGGAGAGGGAGGTGACAAATGGGACCACAAATACAATTTTTCCCAAGACTTTGGCAATGAAGAAGAAGAAAGCACTAACGAAGAGGGGGGTATGGGGCCAACTAAGATTGTGTGTGTGAGTGTGTGTGTGTGTTTGCTTACATTTAAAAAGAGACCTGAGTTTGAGTATCAGTGGAGAGGGGTTTATGGGAGATACAAGAAGGAGAAGTAGTTGATGGTCTCCCTTTCCTCAGAGGAGGAAAGCCCAGGTGGGAAGATAGGCCTTGAGGAGGGTTGAGGGGACACTACCTGTTATGTGCAGGAGAGGAGGGGAGGACAGGGCAGAGGGAGGGAGGTACATAGGCTTGACAGCAGGAAGCTGAGGGGTTCCCATCTGATGGCTTCATTTTTCTCCATCACGTAGGAATTGAGTTGTCTGCTGAGAGCAAGTGTGAGGGTTGAGTTATTGGAGGTTCGGGGAAGATAAGAGTTTGAAATGGCCATTGCAGAGCAGGGAGAATCCTGCCTGCGGGGCATTGCTGAGTCCGGCGAGGGTGGTGCGCATGATTCCTGATGCCCTGGTACTCGGGTGCAGGAGGAGCGCAAGAAAGGCAGAGTTTGGGATTAGCCAGGGTCATGTGATGGAAGGTCAGAGGCTAAGAAAGTACTTGGTATTGGCATGAGCATTATTGAAATGACGGGTCATGGATTCGAAGCTAGATTCCAAAGGAAGTAAAGAAAAGAAAGTGGTGAGCAATTGGGAGATGGAGAGGGTCAAGGGATTGGTGGTTGAAAAAGGGTCTTTATGGGAGAAGTTGAGCAAGCAGAATAAGGAGGCAAATCCAGCCTTCAGGTGTGGCCTCCTGTACCATTCACATAACACTGTTCTACTCTCTCCTAAAACCATTTCTAAAACCTCCAGAGTAGTTGAAAAAGCTTTTGAATGACACTCAGAAATCCTGGTCCTATATCAAACTTCATATCCTAATAGGAAGACAAGAAACTAAAATGTAACCCTTAGGGAAGCGGGTGTGGCTCAGTGGATAGAGCCCCTGTTTACCATATGGGAGGCCCAGGTTCGCGTCCTGAGGCCTCCTTGTGAGGGCACGCCGGCCTGAGCGGTGCGGTGGGCTGATGCAGCAACCTCATGGCAGGAAGCGGGTGTGGCGCAATGGATAGAGCACCCGTTTACCATATGAGAGGCCCCGGGTTCGCTTCCCATTGCCTCCTTGTGAGGGCAGGCCGGCTCGCGTGGCGCCGTGGGCTGATGCGGCAAGACCTCACAGCAAGGGGGAGATAAGCAGACACAGAGAAGACACACAGCAAATGGACACAGCAACACAAGCAGCAAGGGGGGCGATAAATAAATAAAATAAATAAATCTTTAAAAAATAAAAATAAAAAAAAAATGTAACCCTTATATTGTATAGAACTTCACGATTTCCAAAGTCTCTCCCTATCCAATATCTTCCTGGCCCTTCAAAACAGCAGAGCAGGGACAGCAATCTCCACTGTCCAGGTGATAAGAATTGATCAGGCAGAGTGAACACATCCCTCTCTAGGAAACGGCTATATGTGGGAGAGTCTGCTGCTTTACTGCCCTTGGATGTAAGACTACCCGAGATCCCCAAGCAAAGTTCTAACGAACTTTTGGATTCCTCCTGCCAAGTGGGAAATAGGTGGAATAAGCTAGAATCAAGAATTCTGGATTGTTTTTTTTTTTTTTTCTTGAAATTTAAGATTTTAATGTGTTAGATCAATACAAGCCAACCATTTAAGAATAAAGCATACATTTTTAAAACTTAGGTACAGGAAATTTTATAAACATGAAATCTACTGTTGACTCAATGATTAAGCCAACCATAAAAATTAGTGTTTCTTTGTGAATCATCAATCATTGAAACCTTTAGAAAAGTAGGGGCCACATTTAGGCATCAGCTCAATAATCGGTATCACCCAGCACCCAACATGTTTTGTGTTTTATGGGCATATGAAACTGAGTATATTGTATACACAAAAGAAAAGTTGTTGGTTGAGAAGTTGGAGATCTGAAAGAGAATGCCAGAAAGAGAACAGTCAGGGGAAAGGCGGGAGGACATAGGCTCAAAGACACCCAAGAGAAGAGCCCTGACCTCTTCTGGAACAGAAGTGAAAGAGAAGGATGGCGTGAAAGTGCAGGCGGCTGAGGACGCAGAGACTGAGGGAAGTCGAGGACACGGCAGCACACTTGTCAAGCACTAGCCCTGTGCCAGGCCCTGCTCGGAGTACTTGGCATGCATTATCTTCTTTGAACCTTGCAACCACCTTGTGCAGTCGGCATGGCGAATCCATGTTATAGATGAGTAAACTGAAATGGGAAGATAAAGAAGTGCATACCCATTCTTCAACTCATAACCAGCAGAGGCAAGATTTGAACCCAGGTCTGCCTGGCTCCAGAGCCCAGGCCCCTCACCAGCCCCTACACGGCCTCAGCCTCTTCCCTGAAGCCCGATGCCAACTGGTCTCAGCTGAGGAAGGGAAGGGGAACTCCACATAGCACAGCCGGTAATGGTGAGTCATCCGGAGATGAAAGAGCTACGTGAGAAACACTTGTTTTCCCAGGGGAGATGGGCATGTCTACCAGCAGGAAGTCCAACGGGCCAGGAGGGTGGAACTCATCAGCCATCTGGGAAATAAGCCCTGAGCTGTGAGATGTGGCAGGGAAGGGCACAGCGCCAGGAACCTGGGGACATCTGCCAGCTGGATCCCTGACTTTCTTGGGCCACACTCTGCAGCTCAGGGTTGGGAGCAAAGAAGGAAGACAGACATTGTCCAGGGAGACAAAACAAAGACCAAGAGTACTCTAGAATCCCGGGTGGAGGGACACGTCTTTGATGTGACTGACTTTGGATTCCAGGCCAGATAAGGAAGCCCAGGGGGAGCAGGTATAGCTCAGTGGCTGAGCTCCTGCTTCCCATGTACAAGGTCCTGGGTTCAATCTCC
>JAQZBX010053634.1:0-18835 GCA_029593785.1 Cabassous unicinctus | reverse complement strand
TTGTGCCTCAGAATTCTTGAGAGATTCCACTGGAGATAAAACACCCATTTCAACCTCAGTCTCCACGATTCCCCAGAGGGAAAAGGGAGAGGCCCAGAGGAAGGCAAATTTGTATGAGGGAGGGAAGACTCAAGCAGTGGCACACCTAGAGGCTACCTAGGGTATCTGACACAAGAGCAGATCTCTTTTATTACCCTCTTTCTCTACACGTAAAAATTATTTCCAGTAATTATTACAAACTGAAGCAAATAATAATAATGGGTAGAAAAGAAATGTTAACAATGAAAATGTTATACTGCATTTTGTAGAAATAATCATGCCAGTAAAAAATAATAAATAAAAATGAAGGAATAGCATTAGTTTCTGTTTTTAAGCCCTAGTTTTGTCAAAACGGATCTTTGCATATTCATATTCAGTGATTGCAGTCAGGCTTGTCAATCTATCTTTCCTCATGGTTGGTTGCAGAACACTTTATAATAATTTTTTCAAAAGCTGTTTTCACAAGAAGAAATACAGACACAAACAGTAAGGAAACATCTTAATCATAAGGCTAAGTTTGACTGAGATTCATAAGATCTCCTTTCACAATAAATGCCAGAACTCTCAGAGTGCTGAGCATGGTTTTGTGTGTTTGGGATCAATTTTAGCAACTTTTGAATGTCTCCAATCAAAACATTTTCACTAAAATATCATTACCAGGAAATTCATCATAAATTTATATTAAACTAGATAAAAAACAACTTTCAAAGCTTTTCTTCTGTAAGAATCAGAGATATTATTTGATCCCTTTCTTTAGAATGAAGTCCATTTCTTGATATGAACAGTCAAGGAGCTCAACAATCAAACCCTTTTGATATCTCCAAGTAATGTAAGGCCAACATCCTCGTTATTTTTCCTGGTATTCTTCAAAATGGATTATTTTTCTATGTAAATATCCATTTTTATATATTTTGTTGCTTAGTTAGCAGCCTTCTCCACAACTTCTGTGTGCTGACCTTCAAGCAAAATTTTAAAGCTTGCTTTTCTCTGTATATTGATCAAGGCTGATTTTGGTTATTTGCCAATATTTTGGGGTCTGATTAATCTCATCTAAAATGTCACACTAGACAAATGATAAGTCAAAAAAAGAAAAATTGCTTACAACAGAGAGAAATTTTCAGCTAATCCTCTTGGGTCCACATTTTCTTTTGGATTTTACTTTGAAGGTTGAAATTAACTTTTCAAATTTGTTTTGACTGCATGGCTCCATAATGAGCATGCCATTTGTCAGGGAAGGTCTTTTCACTGTTACACATCCAGCAGTGTTTTCCATCAATTACGTGAAAACTATGAAACTGAATTTTTTCCAGAGTTCCAAAGTTGCTGTAGAGAAAGCAATACTTCCAACAGGTGACATCTGAAAAGGTTCAGAGAACGATTTACAGAGGCCGTACATAAAGATTGAGTGTCAGTGTGCCTGACACCACTGGGCTTCTGTCATAGTTGCAGTTTTGTCAAATCGCTGACCGTAACAGAGGTTTATGTCTGTCCATCACCATTCAGTTGTTTCACCATCTCTTCTGTGGGTTTAGCAACAGTCTTCCAGAAAAAGCAAAGAAGCCCAAGAATGATTCCTTTGTTTCAATTTTACCATCTTTATTATGCACGTTTCTGATCATGAAAGTGTTAGCAAAAAGAATTCCTAAATACTTTGTTTTTAAATATCTGCCACTACTAAATGGTACCACTGTTTTATTTTCTTGATTTATTCTTTAGTCTTAAAACCAATAGTTAGCAATTTAAAAAGGAGGATAAATTTCAACTTTAAAGATAGTACTCAAATTCAGTAAAATATTGCTGCACAACTAAAATTTGCATTTACCAAATAGAAATATCAGACCTTGAATTTTGCACTGTTTCAACTTTTTACATTTTAAGCACAAAGAAAAACTCCAAGTGATGGAATAACAGAATTGAAGTAACTGAAATTATATTTCTTTGCCTTTTCAACCACTGTGCTGTTATTATTTAATTTTGAATCTATTGTTTAAATGTATGAACATGGAGTACCATAGTGGCTGAAAGCCACTGTGTCTAAATCAAACCTTTATAAACTTAATCTTGAAAGTAATGCAAGTAATAGAGTCCCTGTGTTTTGGAAGCTGACTGATTAATGGGGAGTTCTCTAAATTAACTTCCACAGAGAATAAATATCTATTAAAAGGTAAAGAATAAAAATGTACTAATTTGAAGCATATTATATATGTATACACCCACATAAACAATAACCAGAAATTTTTAGAACTTAGATCAATGAAATATAGTTTCAGGGAGAAGTATTTTTACCACTGATGTTGTTTAGAATTGTTGCTGCATGGTGATAATAAAAAGCAGAATGACTTATATTTGATTTATTATTTTTTAAAAATTCTCTATGGACAATGCACTGCCTTATTCCTGCTCTGAGGTGGCCCCTCCCAACACCCTGTCTTTGGTACATCACTAGTCTTGAATGAGTCTCCAGTTAAGAGAATCATTTTTGTCTTTCAAAGAAGTTGTAATTTTACAGAAAAATGCACAAAATGCAGACTTCCCATATACCACCCTAGTATTAACACCTTGAATTAATGTGGTACATTTGTTACAATTCATGAAAGAACATTTTTATAATTGTACTATTAGCTATAGTTTATTTTGTACAGTCCTGTTTGTTTTTAAATTTTTATTCTAATGACATATATATATAACCTAAAAATTTCCCCTTTTAACAACATTCAAATATATAATTCAGTGCTGTTAATTACATTCACAGTGTTGTGCTACCATCACCACCATCCACTACCAAAACTTTACAATCAACCCAAATAGAAGCTCTGTACAACTTAAGCATTAACTCCCCATTCCCTACCCCCAGGCCCTTGGTAACCTGAATTCTAAATTCTGATTCTGTGAATATGCTTATTCTAATTATTTCATTTCATTTCAGGGAAAGCATGCCTTTAACATGTATCAGAACTGATTTCCTTTTTAGGGCTGAAAAATATTCCATTGTATGTATATACTGCATTTTATTTGTCCACTCAACAGTTGATGGATATTTGGGTTGCTTTCATCTTTTGGCAATTGTGAACAATGCCGCTATGAATATTGGTGCGCCAATATCTGTTCAAGTCCGTGCCTTCAAATCTTTTAGGTAAATACCTAGAAGTGGAATTTCCAGGTCATATGGTAGTTCTATACTTAACTTTTGACGTTTATGGGCTTTTGCTAAAAGGAGAAACTGCTTTCTTACTTCATGATTCAGTGCTTACCTGTTGAATTCGCTTACATGCCTTGGTGTTTCCAAATGGGAAAAAGAAAGATGGCCTAGTAACACAACCTGGTAGAGAAAGAACATCACTATCCCCAAAGTTCCAAGTTGTGCATCTGTGACTGAGGTCCCAGGGTTGGGCTATGGTGCCTAGGGAAGCTGTTTGGGATAAATCTAGATAATGGAGCTATATCAGCAAGAGAAAAGGAACAGCAATCTCATTACCATGGATGAAGGGCTGTGTAGCAGATTGAATTATGTACCCCAGAAGAACATGCACTTAATCTTAATCATTCTTGTGGGTGTGAGCCCATTGTAAATAGGAACTATTGATGAAGTTATTTTTAGTTAAGATATGGTCAACTGAATCAGGATGGTCTCAATCCTATTATCAAAGTGCTTATAGAGAAGGCCACCAGGTGCATTGCTATGTGACAGAAAAACCAAGGACCAAGGATGACCGACAGCCAGCCCTAGAATGCCACAGTCTTTGGCGAGGCATCCCCTTGCTGAAACCTCAATTTAGGACTTCTTCTAGTCTCAAAACCATGAGCCAATAAGTTCCTGTTTAAGCCAAAACATTGTATAGTGTTTGTTTTAGCAGCTGTGAAACTAAGACAGGCTATCATCCATGATGACAATAAGGAAGAAAACTTGCTGTGTAGCTCATAAAAACATCTTTTTTCCCCATTCCCATCCTTCCTTTCCCATTCCTCCACTCCAAACTTCTGTAACCTCAAGCTAGATGTGCCTGTGAGCAGAGGAAGGATGGTGGTGGAAAGAGACTTTTAAATTGACTGTGAGATTGAAATTTTAAATAGGGAGAATTAACTCTTAACAAAGTAAAAGACACTGCCTTAATAACCAAACATATCTGAGAAGTTATGTGAATCAATTTGAAATGTCTTTAAGGGACTCTTTACCTAATGGGTAAGGTGTGTAAGTAAGTAGGGTGTCAATAGAGACCAACTAGTGTCAAGTCTTTTTTTGGGGGTGGAGGGTATATAACTTCATAATTGTACTTCCATAAATTTAGATTCTTTGACCAGGCCATTCAACAATCATTTTATTTCATTTGACACAAGGTGAATTGACACACTTCTGTCCCCTCCTTGCTGATTGGTGGGAACCTGGAAAATATTTAACTGGACCTTGTTCCAGTTGTCCTTTGTTTGCAAAATTGTATTAGTCTGGCCCATGACTATTAGAGATTTGCTCCCTTTGACATTAGCCTTTGGGCTTTGAGTTTTTCCCCATGTCAGCTTCCAAGATTCCCAAGGAAGAATCATTTAGTTATAGAGCCGTTTCCAAAGACACGTGCATGGGTCCAACATGTGCAAAATTCTTTTTCAAAAACTAGCCAAAAGCCATTGCATGAACCATGGCAACTTGTCCTTCATCAAATGACACGATTTCCTCTATTTTTGAAAATTTCATTGTATTATATTTCTTTTTCTTTCCATTTGTTCTCCTCTGTATTTCCCAGAAGAGTGCCCCTTAATTTCCTTTTGGCATGGATAATTATAGAGTCCAAATGATTTCTTTTTATGTAAATGTCTCTTAAATTGTTAGCATGCTCAAATCTCTCAATTAAATAATGATTAGAAATTGTTATGTTAGTGTTATATATGCTTAAAGCATTCCATCATTGGAACCCTGGAAAATCTTTGGAAGCTATTGATTGTATTGGTCTAAGAAACTGCTTTTTTTGTCTGTGTTTACAGATAAAAAGAACCACCTTACTCCAAACCTGTTTACTCTTTGGGTTCATTTCTCTCTAAAAGTGTAGCTATTGAGCACACTTGTGGCAAAGATTTTAATGGTATTTAAAAAATAATGCTAGGCAAATTTTACCATAGCCATTCCTTAAATTGGGGAACTTAAAATGCTTTTTTAATTTCAGATGCTCATGACAGCATATTTTCTATACTTTGGGATAATAGAGAAGAAACCAAGGATGACAGATTACAATTCATTTGCCATCATGGGTCATAGTAAACCCTAAAAGGGCTTTTAATACTCTGGTATATGTGTGTTTTCCTGATTTACATGCCTAACTGAATTCCCCTGGAATTTATGTTTTCTTAAATGCCCCCAGACTTCTGCTGAACTATGTTACATGATGCATCCTCTAAAAATGGGTGTCCTTCTCACAAATAAGTGAGAGAAAAGGCGGCTCTGGGTGATACTTGAAATAGATAGGGCCAATTAAACTTGGGGTACTTATTAATGAACCCAGGGAATGAAACCACTTTTAGGAAGCATATTACCTCTATCTTCCAGAACCCTAAATTAAATGATGATAGTCTCACACATGTAAATAAAACCCTTCATAGTTTACAATGTATTTTCACTCATGTTTTCAAATTTACTCCTCCTCATGGCAATTCTATTAAGTAGGTATCATCAACTCTATTTTACAAGATATTAAGTTATATTCTTAAAATCATGGGCCTCAAAGTTTTCTAATCCCATGTGAATCAGTGTTTTTCTGCCCATGTTCGGCTTTGGCTTTACCAAATCCTTCATCCTGGAGCAACCCCCAATGCTCTAATACACAGAAACCTTTCTGTGTGACTCCATCTGTCCTGCTCAGCAGAGGGGAGACAGGGTATTTTCTCTCTCATGGCATCACTGCAGTGGTCTAGAGGCAATTCCAATATGAAAGGGGAGATGTCTCCTCCAAAAGTAATTTCATTTCCTAAATCATCTATTGCAACACAGTATATGTGGCCAGCCACTTTAAAGTTCATACTCTTAAAAAAAATAAGAGAATCTCAAGGAATACTGAGACCTAGAAAAAATTTCATATCACTCATTTGTTTGATACAATTTAGAAGAATCAAATATCCCCTTCTATACACTAACTGTTACACCCACTTCCAGGTTCCCTATATAGTCCTGGTTGTGGTTCTTCTAATTTACCCACTGCTTCTCCGTTGAAGCGGAGGTCCCCAAGTCTCAGAGAAAAGGTGACCATTCTTGTTTGGGTCCCAGGACTCCTGCTGAAACCCTTTGCTTAACTATTCTTTCTTGGTCTTCTGGCCTCTGACTTAACACCATCGACTATGCCCAAGGAAATTCCCAGAACTTGTGGGCCTCCCTTCTCAGTGCTCTGCCCATTTCTAGTCTTTGGCAGCTAGAATCTTAGAATGTCAGCCAGCCTATAGTTCAAGGCTAGGATTTCTCTGAGGGAAGGGGTTCCATCTTGTCCACCTTTCTATTTTCAGGACCTAATACAGTACCTGGCACAGACCAGAGGTTCAATAAGCACTTACTAAATGAATTAATGAGAAATCCATGCCTTATCATTGTTATGAAGGAAAAAATTTAAAGTGAGAGAGTTAAATGAATTGGTCAAAACTTGGCTGTTAGTGATAGAACCAGGACTTGAAATCAGATTTACTAACTCCCCTTCCAGTGTGTTTCCTTTGTACGTGTAGCATGCAACCCTTTCAGTAATTCTCTCTGTTCCTATTAAATGCATTCCTAAAGGGAAGACTTCTGTTTTCCTAAACTCAATTAACTGAGTGCCCCCCTCTGTGTAATATCTTGCCTCTTTCTAGCACCTATAACTTCTCTAAAAGTTCTGGGCTTCCATCATAATTCACTGCCTTCCCCTCAACCCCATTTCACCTGGGCAGTGTAACATGGCTCTTTGCCAGAGAAAAATCCTTGAACCCACATAACCTGCCTTAATATGTTCAGATCCCTTGGCACACGAACAGCATCAAAATTTTATATCTTTAAACTAGAGTATTTTGTTACAAATATGACAATTATAGAAACATTTTAAACTCTTCAGAGGGTGTAAAGTGAAAAATAAAAGTCCAATCCGCCCCCCCCCCACTTTTCCCCAATGTTTCTCTCCATATGTGAGTATTATTAACAGTTTCTTGTGTGTGCCACCAGAAAGCTGCCAAACAAACACAAGCACACACGTATAGCTTTTCAATAAAAAACAATTGGCATTAACACTCTCAAAAACAATGTTGAATAAGAAATCAAGCTTCAGAGTGAAAGAAGAATTAAAATGTTGAGAAGATCATAACATTTATACAACTTTAAAAAGCCACACAAAACAACAGTGTTTTATTCATGGTACTTACATATGTATGAAATGTATAAAAATGAATTAGACAGAGACACACTAAACTAATGAATAGTGGTAGTTCTCAAGAAGTGGGTAAGGCAAATGTGACAGGAGTAAAAACAAAGGGAATTCAAACTTATCTGGAATTTTTTTCATGCTCATACACACACAAATTGAATAGAATATGACCAATGTTAAAAATTGCCAATTTTAGACAGAAAATTACCAGTGTTGGAGAGGATGTGGAGAAATAGGAACACTTACTCTTTACTGGGTCAATGTAAAATGTGCAGCTGCTGAGGAAGGCAGTTTGGAGGTTCCTCAGAATATTTAGTATAGAGTTACCATATGACCTGGCAACTCCACTTCTAGGTATATGCCCCAAAGACTTGAAAGCGGGGACTCGAACAGCTATTTGCACACCAATGTTCATAACAGCATTATTCAAAATTGCCTAAAGATGGAAGCAACTCAAATGTCCATCAACCATTGAATGAACAAAAAAGAAATGTGGTATATATATATATATATACAATGGAATGTTTTTCAGCCGTGAAAAGAAATGAAGTTCTGATAAATGTGACAACATGAATGAACCTTGAAGACATCATGTTGAGTGAAATAAGCCAGATATGAAAGGACAAATATTGTATGATCTCACTTATGTGAAATAATTAGAATAAGCAAACTCATAGAGTAGGAATCAGATAACCAGGGGCAGGGGTGGGGGTAGGGAATGGGGAATTAATGCTCTAATTGTACAGTTTCTGTTTGAATTGTTTATAAAGTTTTGGTAATGGTTGGTGGTAATGGTAGCACAACATTGTGAACATAAAAACAGCACTGAATTATATATTTGAATGTGGTCAAAAGGGAAAATTTGAATTATATGTATGTTACTAGAATAAAAATTTTAAAAAATAAATATAGGACTGTACAAGACAATGAAACCTATTGTAACTGATGGACTACAGGTTTGTTTTGTTTTTAAGATTTATTTTATTCATTTATTCCCCTGCCCCTGTTGTTTTTGTGCTCGCTGTCTGCTCTCTGCGTTCTTCTGTGTCTGCTTGTCTTCTCTTTAGGTGGCACTGGGAACCCATCCTGGGACCTTCCGGAGTGGGAGAGAGGCGCTCAATCTTTTGCGCCACCTCAGCTCTCTGGTCTGCTGCGTTTTTTACTGTCTCTCCTCTGCATCTCTTTTTGTTGCATCATCTTGCTGCGCCAGCTCTCAGTGTGGGCCAGCACTCCTGCGAGGGCCAGCACTCCGCTTGGGCCAACTCGCTGCGCAGGCCAGCTTGCCTTTCACCAGGAGGCCCTGGGAATCAAACCCTGGACCTCCTATATGGTAGATGGGAGCCCAATCGCTTGAGCCACATCCGTTTCCCGATGGACTATAGTTAATATTACAGCTATAAAAATGTTCTTTCATGACTTATAAAAATGGACCATACTAAAGCAAGATGTGAATAGTAGGGTGGTATATGGGAAGTCTGTATTTTATGCATGATTTTTCTGTAAACCTACAACTTCTCTAATAAAAAATTGCCTATTTTATTAGTAGGTTCACGGCTGATACATTTTTCTTTGCACATTACTTACTTTAAAAAGTATTAAAATTTTTAAAGCAAAGGGGAAACCAGTAGATTCATTCGATGCATACTGTTCTGCACTGTATTTTTTCCATTTAGCAAAGTCTAGGACACTTTTATTATTTTAGCATAAATCAACATCATTTAAAAATGGTTACATGATATTTCATTGTATTTTAATCATTTTACTGCTCCCTTATGGATGAACATTTATGTTGTTTCCAGTTTTTTGCTATTACAAATATTGCTGTAATGAATCTAAACTCATTTTTATATTTTATCACATATACCTCAGCTGTGAAAAAAGATTTTTTTCTAAAATGATTTTGGATCACCATGGAATTTTGATGTAAATTTGTAAATGACTAAACCTAGCAAAATTTTAAATACATTCATTTATACAGAATTTAGTCAAGGCATTTCTTTTATAGAAATAAAATATTCATGCTTTGGGGCAAAACTGCTGGTCTATTTCTAATATTTTTCAGTTTTGGATTTGGTTGTTAACATGATTTTAGCTAAAATTCTGTCAGAATATTTTTTGTGTTGGCTTAAGGCTTAAACCTTGAGAGTCAATTTCCAGTCATTTATATCTTAACATGATTGAATCTATTAACTTCTTTGGCTAAGATTAGGTTTTCATAAGAAAATACATGAAGTTTGAAGACAGCTTACAGGGGTGCAGAGAAAATTCACCAAAAGCAAAGACTGGGGCCCCAAAAGGCAAACTTATTTCCTTCAAAATTTTGTGTAGGGCAGACCAGCCCATTTCATAAATGTTTTTAGTATATTCACAACTTGCCACTTAACTTGCAAGGAAATTTTTAAAATTAAAGCAGTGATGACATTAAGTCTGTATCAGCTGAATGTGAGACTTTGGGAGAGCTCTCTGGTGTTAAAATTGCCCTATACATTTTTATTCTAGAATATTCCCTGGAAATTATCATTAGAGGCATTACATTAAATATTTCTATTGACTTTCACTTTGGGGCTTTCACTCTTCATACATACTGTACATTATGGAAATAAACATTTGCCTGGATATTTGGGCGGACAACCTGCATTTGGTGAGTTCCATCATGTGGCAATGCCAAAACACAGAAGAGCGTGCTTGACATTGCCACGGTACAGACTTTATATACAGTCCTAGAGGAAACACTGGCCTGAATTTATTTTCTATATAAGAAGGCATTCTTAAACTACAGATTTTTTAATGGTGAATGGGGGGTCGTGGAGTTGTATGCATTTCAGAAAGAGAATGGAATGGGAAAAGTAAACTTTCCTGGAGTTTGGGACTCTGCCGTTAAAGTCAGTGCGCTCTCTGATCCAAGTTTCCCTCGCAAGGAGCTTGTCTTCACTTCCAGTTCCCCTACTTCCTCGTCCACAAAGATTGCAGCCTACTTCTTTTACTTAAGCTTTTGTTTTCATCTGAGCTGTTGAGATTCCAGATATCCTATCATGTGGCTGTGTTCAGTAGTCCTCATTAGGCGAGACCGAGAGGGAAGCAGGATGTCAGCACTGATGAAGACAGAAAATGCAACAAGAATTGTCCGTTTTAATACCCTTTTCTTGGAGGCATCTTAGAGTGGGCGTGCGGTGGGTGGAGCTCTCTTGCTTGCCATTTGGAGACAGATACACAGCTTGGGATCAGAAAAACAGATATGATTTCATGGCAGTCATGTTGCTTTTTGCATCGCATGTCAGTCTGGGGATTTGTATGCTATTGACACTTGATTATTGAATAAATAGCTTTAAATTCTGCCTCTGATAAAATACAAAAAAGTACAAGTTAAGAAGACATTTCAAATTCTGTAGCAAACAAATTGCTTTTTAAAAACAACTGGATATATATACTATTTACATGTAAATTACCCCACATGCAGATATGTATACATCTGTGTATAATTTTAAACGTCAGACAGCAATTTAATGGAGAAGCTAGGGCTCATTAGTTCTCTGAGCAGGATTGATTCTCCATAGCTGGAATGGCACATACATCTCCTAGATAATTTGTAATGAATTGAATCTTTCTTCAACAAACCTAATTAGAGACTCTTTCTTTTGCTACTTTAAAGGATATAGGCATTTAAAATATAAATGCTTGGAAACTATCAAAACACTGGGAAGGTATTAAGTCTTCATGGATGAGGACTCTGTGGGATAAAAGCATGGGATAAGGGAGCTCTTTGTTCTGAGAAAATAAACTTGGGGGTTTTGTCTTTAAGAGCGACATACGTGTTTCCGTCCATTTGCAGAATTACTTGGCAAATTCTACGTGGTGTAGTAATGTCCATCCGGCTGTATTTTCTAGGCAGCTTTTGGCTTTGCACCCTGGATGACTGACTCTTCAGCATCCCTAGTGGTACTGCTAGAGAACATCTACTTCTTTCCTCATGGTTTGTACAGAGAAGGGTTTGCTTTTTACTTCAGTGTTTTATACAGACAAGTCAGTCCACAGAGATATTGGCCCATGAATGGGAAGTGGACAAATAGAGATCTATAAATAAGTTTCTGTATTTATAAATGTGTTGCACTCATTGAATGAAAGACCTGAAATAGTCAATCTTGGGAATGCTATAGAAACCCAGGCTTCATTCTCAGGTTCTTTTTGAATTATCATTTGAAAACCCCAAATGGCATAGATTAGCATTTTTAAAAAATAATTTTATCTCAAATTAAAAAGAAAAAACAAAACAAAACAGAAAAGGTCAGCACAACAAGTTATGGAAGCATTATGCCTAAAAAGTTCTGTCCAGGCACTTTTATCTCATCTAAAAAATCTAAAATCTAATAATTTTAAACTACATTCGTTTTTTTTTTTTTAACAAATCAATTTTATGGATACATATTAATAAAACATAAATCCATCCAAAGTGTATAATCAAGGGCATTTGGTATAATCACATAGTTGTGCATTCACTTCAATCATTATTAGAACATTTTCATTATTCCAATAATAATAATAAAAAACAAAAAACAGACAAACAAAAAACTTAGCACCTCTCAATCTCTCTCTGCTTCCCCTGCTGTACATAGCTGCTATTTTGTTTCCATCTCTCTAGTTTATTTGTATTTATATTTTGTAAACACGGTTTTATATATGTAATATTACCCATATTTGTATTTCACATGAGGTTTCACCATGTTAAACAGTCCCGTGTTACATTTTTTAGCTTTCCTTTTAGTATATATATGTCCTTAGACTTTCCCTTTCAACCACTGTCATATCCATATAATAGCTGTTAGTTACAAACACTATCATGTGCTTTCACCATTTCTATTCATTTCCAAAGATTTACAAACAATCTTTTTACCAATTCTGCATAGATTATCCCTCAGCTTTCCATTCTCTACCCTCATTCTGTTTGTTAGAGACCTATATTCTAATTATTAACTTCATGAGTTTACCCCATATATTTAGTTCATATTAGTGCAATCATACAGTATTTGTCCTTTTGTGTCTGGCTTGCTTCACTCAACATAATGTACTCCAGGTTCATCCATATTGTCATATGCTTCACAACTTCCATTTCTTCTTACAACTGCATAATATTCCATCTTGTGTATGCACCACGATTTGTTTATCCATTCATTGGTTGATGGACACCTGGGTTGTTTCCATCTTTTGGCAATTGTGAATAACCCTGCTATGAACATCGGTGTGCAGATGTCTGTTCATGCCACAGTTCTCAGTTCTTCTGGGTATATACCTAGCAGTGGTATTACCAGGTCATATGGCAACACTATATTCAGTTTTCTTAGGAACTGCCAAACAGTCCTCCACAGTGGCTGTACCATTCTACATTCCCAACAACAGTGAATAAGTGTTCCTATCTCTCCACATCCTCTCCAACACTTGTAGTTTTCCTATATTTTAATAGTGGCCATTCTAATAGGTATGAAATGATATCTCATTGTAGCTTTGATTTGCATTTCCCTAATTACTAGTGATGTTGAACCTTTTCTCATGTTTTTATCATGATGTGTATTTCTTCTTTAGACAATTGTCTATCCAAATCTTTTGCCCATTTTTAAAATCAGGTAGTTTGTCTTTTTATTGTTGAGTTGTAGTATCTCTTTATATATTATGGATATTAAACCCTTATCAGATATGCGATTTCCAAATATTTCCTCCCGTTGAGTCAGCTACCTTTTCATTCTTTTGACAAAGTCCTTTGAGGCACAAGTGTTTAATTTTGAGGGGGTCCCATTTGTCTATTTTTTCTTTTGTTGCACGTGTTTTGGTACAAGGTTTAAGATACTACTGCCTACCACAACATCTTAAAGATGATTTCCTACATTTTCTTCTAGGAGTTTTAAGATTGTTACTTTTATGTTTAGGTCCTTGAACCATTTTCAGTTAATTTTTGTAAAAGATGTAAGATAGGGGTCCTCTTTCTTTCTTTTGGATATGGATATCCAGTTCTCCCAGCACATTTGTTGAACAGACTGTTCTGGCCCAGCTGAGAGGGCTTGACAGCCTTGTAAAAAATTACTTGACTGTAGATGTGAGGGTCTATTTCTGAGTTCTCGTTTCAGTTCCATTGGTCAATCTGTATGTCTTTATGCCAGTACCATGCTGTTTGTACCACTGTAGCTAAGTAATATGCTTTAAAGTCAGGAAGTAAGAGTCCTCCAACTTTGTTCTTCTTTTTGAAAGACATTTTTTAGCTATTCGGAGCCCTTTACCCTTCCAAATAAATTTGATAATTGGCTTTTCCATTTCTGCAAAAAAGGCTGTGGGGATTTTTATAGGGATTGTGTTGAATCTGTAAATCAGTTTGGGTAGAATTGACATCTTAATGATATTTAGTCTTCCAGTCCATGAACATGGAATGTCCTTCCATTTATTTAAATCTTCTGTGGTTTCTTTTGTCAATATTTTGTAGTTTTATGAATACAGTTCCTTTATGTTTTTGGTTAAGTTTATTCCTAAATATTTCACTATTTTAGTTGCTATTATAAATGAACTTTTTTGTGTAATTTCCTCCTCAGATTGCTCATCAGTAGTGGATAGAAAAGCTATTGATTTTTGCATATTAATCTTGTATACTGTCACTTTGCTGAACTCATCTATTAATTCTAGTAGCTTTGTTGTGGATTTTTCAGGATTTTCTAGATATGGGATCATATCATCAGCGAATAGTGAAAGTTTTACTTCTTACTTTCCTACTTGGGTAGCTTTCATTTTTTTCTCTAGCTTAATTGCTCTAGCTAGAACTTCTAGCACAATATTGAATAACAATGGTTACAGTGGGCATCCTTGTCTTGTTCCTGATCTCAGCAGGAAAGCTTTCAGTCTTTCACCATTGAGTACAATGCTGGCTGTAGGTTTTTCATATATGCACTTTACCATACTGAGAAAGCTTCCTTCTATTCTTTTCTTTTGGAGTGTTTTTATCAAGAAAAAGATGCTGTATTTTGTCAAATGCCTTTTCTGCATCAATCAAAAGGATCCTGTGACTTTTCTTCTTCAATTTATTAATGTGGTTTATTGCACTAATTGATTTTCTTGTGTTGAAAAACCCAAGAGACAAAACACACTTGATCATGGTGTATAATTCTTTTAATGTGCTTTTGGATTCAGTTTGCAAGTATTTTGGTGAGGATTTTTGCATCTATATTCATTAGAGATATTGGTCTATAATTTTGTTTTTTTCATAGTATCTTTATGTGGTTTTTGGTATTAGGGTCATGTTGGCTTCATAAAATGAGTTTATAGCATTCTTTCCTGTTCAATTTTTTAGAATAGCATGAGCAAGATTGATATTAGATCGTCTTTGAATGATTGGTAGAATTTAGCTGTGAAGCCATCTGGTCCTGGGCTTTTCATCTTTGGGAGGTTTTTGATGACTGTTTCAATCTCTTTACTTGGGATTGGTTTTGTTGAGGTCTTCTGTTTCTTCTAGGGTCAGTGTAGGTTGTTCGTGTGTTTTTAGGAATTTGTCCATCTCGTCTACATTATCTAGTTTCTTTGCATAGGGTTGTTCATAGTATTCTCTTATGATCTCTCTTATGTCTGCAGGGTCAATGGTAATGTCCCCCAGCCTTCATTTCTGATTTTATTTGCATCTTCTCTCTTTTTTCTTTGTCAGTCTAGCTAAGGTTTTGTCACTTCTGTTGATCTTTTCAAAGAACCAACTTTTGGTTTTGTTGATTCTGTCTATTGTTTTTTGTTCTCGATTTAATGTATTTCTGCTCTAATCTTTATTCTTTGGCTTGTTTTGGGATTAGTTTGCTTTTCTTTTTCTAGTTCCTCCAGGTGTGCAGTTCGATCTTCAATTTTAACTCTTTCTTCTTTTTTAATGTAAACATTGAAGGCTATAAATTTCCCTCTCAGCACTGCCTTTTCAGTGTCCCATAGGTTTTGATATGTTGTGTTCTAATTTTTATTTGTCTCAAAATATTTACTGAATTCTCTTGCAATTTCTTCTTTGACCCACTCATTATTTAAAAATGTGTTGTTAATCTCCATGTATTTATGAATTTTCCCTTTATCCATCCATTATTGATTTCTAGCTTCATTCCATTGTGATCAGAGAAAGTGTTTTGTATAATTTCTATTTAAATTTATTGGAATTTGTATAATTTTTATCTTTTTATGGTCTATCCTAGAGAAGGATCCATGAGCACTTGAAAAGATACATTCCCTTTTGAGGTGAATTTTAACTTTGTCCTCTCTTCTGTTACCTGCAGCAACAAATTTATTGAACTCTACCAAGTATTAACAAATAATGTCACTGCTCAAGAAATGTAGATGAAATTAGGAAAAATGGAGAGAATTCAGCAGGCTGATGGTGTGGGTAGATAGATAAAAGTTCAGGGTCTATTGCCCTTCAGAGAAAAATTAATCCAATTATATATTCTCAGGTTAGATGGAGATTAAACACTCTGGCCAAGGATGAAGAGTTGAGGATTGTAACAGTATAAGGGACCTCATCTTTTCACATTAAAATGATTTGAACCATTAGAAAGCAAGTCTACCAGCCCTGAAACAGAATAGGAATTGACTACTTCTAAAGTCAGGATATTTAAAAAAAGAGATTTTATGATTTGAACTTAGACAACATGGGCTCATCTCTGAACTTCCCAGGATACCATATCCAGAAAAATATTAGTCTTAATATGTACAATATATGAGGCTAGTACCCTAGCCTAATAAAGTAACATAGACCAGTGGGGAAAAAAAACACATTTTTTTTTTTTTTTAAAGATTTATTTATTTATTTATTTATCCCCACCTTGCTGCTTGTGTTTGCTGTGTCCATTCGCTGTGTGTCTTCTCCATGTCTGCTTATCTCCCCCTTGCTGTGAGGTCCTGCTGCATCAGCCCACCGTGCCGCGCGGGCTGGCCTGCCCTCACAAGGAGGTCCCGGGAAGCGAACCCCGGGCCTCCCATATGGTAAACAGGAGCTCTATCCACTGAGCCACATCCGCTTCCCCACATGATTTTTTGTTAGGAGAGGCATTCCACTTTCAGCAGTTTAATTGAAGAACATTCTCTCATGCTTTCTTTTTAGGTGTTTTCTATGTCACAGTCTGTGTTTTCAAATTTGTGAGACTTAAAGAGCATCTATAATTACTGTTGAGAAAACTGTCTAATTATTATGTGGTACAGAATTCTAAAAAATAGAAGTTCCCAAAAGAGCGAAACATGCAAAGCCAACAGAGATAAGTCAGTATGGATAAAAGTGAAATAAATGTGAGCAAGACGAACCTACTAACCTGGTACGTGCCTTACCAAGCTTCACTCTGTTGGACGGTGCCATGCCAAATACCGTGACATGCTAAGACTCCTCTCTACACCTCTGCAAAGTCAGCAGAAGCATTTCATATCACCGAGATAAAATTGGTGTGGGGGAATATTTTGCACAAATTTACCAAAGAGGAAGCATCATTTTTGGCTCAGGCCCAGGGATGTGCTGGTTACAGCTAGCATCCTCTCCCCTCAAAAAGAGTCTTGATTTGTATTGCTTGCTTTTCGTGGTGTAAATATTCCAACCATGGCTGATTTCAAGCTAACAATGTGATGTGTCTGAACATGGATTTGGGAAATAACAATCGGCTTTCAGGAGCTGGCAAAACCTGGCTCCAGGACATCACTGACAAACCCTTCCTAAGTTTTGAAGCTGTTCTCTGACTTCTGTATACAAATAATGTTTATAAACATTGGCCATTTAGTCAATCTTGTGCTGGGCAACACAGCAATGAAACTGTGAAAATAACATTTTTTTAATGCTTATGAATATACCTATATTCATTGATGCTATTGTCCTGAATTATTCTAAAGAGGAAAAAAATCTAGGAAAAATGGCTAGAGTGAACAACATGTTCTTTTGTAACTGATGGTTCTTTGGAGCTAGGAGATTTTCCCTAGTATTTTTCTGTGGGGCTGAGAAAATTTTCATTCTCAAACTGCAGGTATAATAGTGTAAGCAAGCTCTGCTCATGCAGGTTTCCTATCCTTTGCTGACCACAATCAGGGAACAATTTATAGCCCTCATTCCCCTGGTCTGGGGGTTCTTAATTGTGGCTGTTTTGGAAACATTGGGGGAGATTTTTACAAATACTGATTCTTGGGCCCCACTGCAGATCATTTGAATAATCATTTCTGGGTGAGATCCAGGAATCAATTGGTATTTTTAAAAATGCTCAGTTAGATAAGAGAAACTTTGGCCTACATCTAATTAGCTGCAGTTCCTTCTTAAGGAATTTCCTGCCCTAGGCTTCTTATACTCAACAGGAAATATATGAAAGCAGCCTAAAGTTGAATCATCCTGTCCATAACAGTCTCACCCTGAGCTTTTAAATTGTTGGCCTGCTTCTTCCCTTCTCAGCTCTGCCATTCTGGTTCCCAGACCCTTTGCCTGCTTTTGTCATAACTAGAGATGGAATAGGTCAAATCACAAAGGCCAGTACTGGTAGTCCAGATGGACTCACAGGAAGGTAGAAAATTTGCAGGTTACAAGAGCAACACACAAAAAGCAGTTGCATTTGTATAACTGGAAATGAACAATCTGAAAAGGAAATTAAGGAAACTATTCCATTTACAATAGTAACTAAGAGGATAAAATACTTAGGAAGAAATTTAACAAAGGAAGAGCAAAACATATATACTGAAAACTACAAAACATTGCCAAAAGAAATTAAAGGTGGCCCCCATGTCCATGGATTGGAAGACAATATTGTTAAGATTGCAGTACTACCTGAAGCAATCTACATATTCAATACAATCTCAACCAAAACCCAAATGACCTTTTTTTTTGCAGTAATGGGGAAAAAATGTTGCTAAAATTTATATGGAATTGCAAGAGACCCTGAACAGCCCAAACAATTTTGAAAAAGAAAAACAAAGTTGGAGGACTCATACTTCCTGATTCAAAATTTACTGCAAATCTACAGTAATTGAAACGATGTGATACTGATATAAGGAAAGACATATAGATCAAAGGAATGGAATTGAGAGCCCAGAAATAAATCCACACATTTATGGCTAACTGATTTTCAACAAAGGTCTAGGATTCAGAACATAAACAGAACTCTTACAACTCATCATGAAAAAGACAAGCAACAAGGCACCAGGATATGTATATCCATTGCGGGTATTGTGCCACACTGATGAAGGATGGTGGTGTGGGATGTTGTGGGAGGTGTGGGAGGTGGGGAACATGGGAATTCCTGTAATTTCTGAGTAATATTTAGGTAATCTAAGCACCTTTAAAAAAAAAAAAATATATATATATATATAATAACATTTCTGTAAACAAATGCACACATATGCATATGTATTTATATATCATTTTACAACTATTGGTATGCATTGTGAAAAATTTGATTTTTACCCACAATAAAAAATTTAAA
>JAQZBX010053633.1:0-18832 GCA_029593785.1 Cabassous unicinctus | reverse complement strand
CCAAATCCACAGAAGTTAAGACACTCTCCACCTTCTGTCAGAGCCCTCCCTCCCTCAGATTATGTTCCCACAAGCCAGCAGGATGTAGGATCCGCGGCTCCAGCCAGCCGTTTTCTGTGCGGGCGGGGCTCAGCCGTCCGTGCTGACCACCAAAGGCAGGCTCAGAACTCACGAATTTCCACTGATCACTCCGCGCCGTGGATCCGCCAGCTGCTAGATGACCCAAGCCTCTCACTCCATGTGCCCACAGCACAGACCCTCGGGCAGGACCGTGTCCACAGTCGGCCGTCCCTGGAGATCTGAATCGTGAGCACCCACCTAGATCGACGCCATCTTGGTCCCCCAACTATAGTCTATAAATTACATTAGTTGCATTTTTCCCATGAATCACCACATTCTTAACACCTTGTAGTAGAAGAACATTCCTGTATTTATATTATTATATTAACTAATTGCTAGTTCTTGAAAAGACAGATTCTGAGGAGAAAAGAGGGTAGGTTAAAGTTTATTAAACTGTTATTAAATATAATACTTTGGAAAATAAAAATCACAGATGTGGTCCACTCTGCCTCTAATAGCACTCCTTCTCTTTCTCACTGCAGCAATATGGCACCTCCATTTCTAGCATCCCCAAGTATAGCTGAGTCAGTTTTGAATGATGAACAGAGTTCATACACCATAAGAGGAAAAGGGTATTCCCATCAGGAGGGACAGCGTATACAGGGTACAGCAAAGATATGAAGGAAATCATCAGAAATTGGGAGGGGACAATGGATACTGATAGGAAATGAGGCTGTGTAGGTAGGTTGGAACCATGTCTTGAGGGTCATTTATGCCATGTGAAGGAGTCTAAACAGATAGTTAGATAATGGCAAATTTGCAACCCGTTTTCCTTCTGTGTTCAGGTGCTACATAGACTCTCTTTCCCTTCTGTTCTTATTTTGGTTGAAAAGCAAAGCTAGTCATATGTCTTCCACTTTTTTCATGTCCATTTGTACCATATTTCTACAATCCAATCCATTTTGCAGACTGATACTATAGTACTCTGTATGTGAAATTGCTCTTTGGTATGAAGAAAAGCCATGACTTATTCAAAGGAAGCCTGTTTGAGTACAAATTTTGAAGACTGTAAAGCAATTGAAAATACAGACAGAAAAATAAAAAATCATTCAGAAGAAAAAATACATGTCAACTACTGAAGCCATGGGTGTTCTTTTATAAAAGTCAGGCTTCATCTTTTATGCCTGCGCAGTTGTCTGCTATCCAAAGAGATCATATCGAGATTAATAGGCCATCTCACGTGGAGAATAATCACAATTATATAAAGTTCTCCCAATTCTGCCCCCCAAAAAAATTCAGATGCCACAAAGATTGATTTTGAAATTGACAAAATCCAGGTGGGAACATCTGAATACAAGCATTGGACATGTGATTAGTTATTTCATAAATGCAGTTTGTGTTTGTAATTTTGAAACAAATTGTTTTTTAAAAACTGGAGTAGTTTTATGTGCAAAACTTTTCTTCAAATCAACTAAGTTCTCAAATTATTTGGCACTTTCATTACTTCCTGCTTTCACTCTTAAGCAGGGCTTTTTCTTCAGTGAAAGTTGCTTTACAGAATTTGACCATATTATCTGATTGAAAGTGTGCCTTTCCTAATGCAGGGAATATTGTTTATTCCTCCCTGATACATTGAGGGACCAACATAAATGTGGTAATTTTGATGGAAACTGGGCAGTAGGCAAAATAAAATCCTGTCAGTTAGTCTAGAGAATACAGAGTATGTTCTGTCCTCTGATAAATGTTGGTTTTGTTTTGTGAAGAGCACTGAGTGTTGTTTATAGCAGCTGTTTGTCATTTAACCTGTTGAAATTGTGAGCAGTAGAAGGACTAGTTGGCTAGGGCAAGGATCCGCTGAATTGAGCCTCTTTGAAATAATTCATAAAGAAGAATGAAGTTGAAGGTATCAACTTCCTGGCTGTATTTGTCAGCCAAGGGGTGCTAGTGCAATTTACCAGAAATATGTTGCCTTTTATAAAGCGTATTTATTTGAGGTCAAAGCTTACAGTTACAAGGCCCTAAAGAGTCCAACTCAAGGTACCATAAGAGGGACTTTCTCACCCAACGTCTGTTGCCATGTGTGATGGTTAGGCTAATGTGTCAACTCGGCCAGGTAATTGTGTCCAGGTGTTAGGTCCAACAAGCGCTGGGCTAATTGTAATACAAGAGCATTTATGGACTTCGATCACATCTGCATCAATCAGAGAGATTGAATCAGCAATGGGTGACGCTTTTATCCAATCATTTGAATGCCTTAAAAGGGGAATTGATTTCAACATTCAGAGAGAATTTCCCAGCTCATCTTTGGATAGCCAACTTCTCCCATAAACTCATCAGGGACCTTTCATCGGAGCCTCTGGCTTGCAGCCTGCCTGCAGAACCTGGACTTGTGCATCCCCACAGTCGTGTGAGAGACTGTTTTAAAATCTCATATTATTGAAAGATATCTCCTGTTGATTCTGTTTCCCCAGAGAACCCTAATACACCATGTGTTGACACAAGATGGCGGGCGATGTCTGGAAGCATTCTGCCTTCCTCTTTCCTCTTAAGGCCTGTGGTCCCAGCTTCTTCCAATCTCAGCTGTAGGCTACCATAAGGCTCATCTCTCTTCCTGGGGCTTATTTCTTTCCGGGCTTAGCTGCTGTTCTCTTCACAAGGTCAGCTGTAGCCTATCAGGCTCATCTCTCTTCCCGGGGCCACAGGATCCTCTGTGTATCTTCTCTGTATCTGCTTCTGTGTGAGAGTCTGTTTTATCAGCCCACCAAGGAGACTGGGACTCAATGCTGAGTTGCACTCTAATGGCATGGTTGAATTAAAGTCCTAATCCTAACATAATTTAATCAGACATCTCAGCTGAATCTAATACAATCAAAAGGTTATCATGCCCAGAGGAACAGACTAGTTTACAAACATAATCTCTCTTTTTGGAATTCATAAATAATCTCAAATTGCCACACTGACTTTAAAGCATATTACAAAGCCACAGTGCTCAAATAGCACGGAAGTGGTACAGGATAGATATATCAACCAATGGAATCGAATTGAAAATTCAGAAATAGACCCTCACATCTATGGCCGGTTGATTTTTAACAAAGCTCCCAAGTTCACTCAATTGGTCAAGAACAGTCTCTTCAAAATGGTGCTGGGAGAATTGGATATCCATATGTAAAAGAAGAAAGAGGACCCCTATCACACACAATACACAAAAATTAACTCAAAATGTATCCAAGACCTAAATATAAGAATCAGGTCTATAAAACTCCTTGAAGAAAATGTAGGGAAGCATCTTCAGATCTTGTGTTAAGCAATGATTTCTTAGACTTTACACCCAAAGCACAAGCAGTGAAAGAAAAAATATATAAATCGGACTTCATCAAAATTAAAAACCTTTGTGCATCAAAGGACTTTATCACAAACATGAAAAGGCACACAACTCAATGAGAGATAATATTTGGAAACCACATATCTGATAAAGGTTAAATATCCAGAATATATAAAGAAATCCTACAACTCAACCATAGAAAGACAACCCAATTAAAAAATCAGTAAAAGACTTGAATAGACATTTCTCCAAAGAGGATATACAAATGGCCAAAAAGCACATAAAAAGATGCTCAACATCACTAGCTATTAGGGAAATGCAACTCAAAACCAGGGGAAATCATGTCATACTCTCTAGAATACTATTTTTTAAAAGAACAGAAAATTACAAATGTTGGAGAGGATGTGGATGGATAGGACCACTCATTCATTGCTGGTGGAAACCTAAAATGGTGCAGCCACTGTAGAAGATAGTTTGGCAGTTCCTCAGAAAGGTAAATGTATAATTACCATATGACCCAGCAATCCCACTATTAGATATATACCCAGAAGAATTGAAAGCAGTGACTTGAACAGATATTTGCACACTGATACTCATAGCAGCATTATTTACAATTTCCAAAAGATGCAAGTAACCCAAGTATCCATCAACTGATGAATTGTTAAAATATGGTATATACATGTGATGGAAAATTATTCAGCTATAAAAAAATGAAGTCCTGATGGATATGACAACATGGATAGGCCTTGAGAACACTATACTGAATGAAAGAATTCAGACACACAAGGACAAATATTTTATGATCTCACTGATATGAGCTAATTGTATTAAGCAAACTCACAGAGTTAAAATCAAGAATATAGGTTACCAGGGGATAGATTAGAGTTAGAATATGGGAAGTTGATGCTTAATTTGTGAAGAATTTCTATTTAGGTTGATTGTAAAGGTTTGGAAATGAATGGTGGTGATGGTAGCATATTATTGTGAGTGTAATTAACAGTGCTGAATTATATGTGTGAATGTGGTTGAAAGGGGAAGTTTTGGGTCATGTATGTTGCTAGAATGAAAGTCAGAAGATAAAACATGGGACTTATAACACGGTGAACCCTGTTGTGGATGAGGGCCTGGGGTTAATAGTACAAGTATAAGAATGTTCTTTCATGTTTTATAACAAATGTAGGACACTAATACAGGTGTTAATAATAAGGTAAATGGAAAAAAATACACCTAATGTAAACTATGGAGTATATTTAATAGTACTATTTTAATATTCTATCATCACTTGTGACAAGGTACCACACTAATGCAAAGTGTCAACAATAGGGGGGTATATGGGAATGCTGTATTTTTTACAGCATAAACCTACAACTTCTCTAAACTAAAAATAATAATAATAATAATAAATGTGTAGTCCTGTCCTACCACCTCTCAAACATAAATGTATCAGCATCAAGACTGGTGAAATGACTACTAGGCTTCATTGAGTCTAGAAGTCTTAATACGATCACCTTAATTTTACCATGCACTTAAGTAATGATGGGTTTAAACAAATATATTTATAGAACACTTGGAAATCCAGGAGTAACAACAGAATCAAGATAAATCTTCCCATTTCTAACATTTACTTGGTCTTAGGAGCACAGCATTCCTACTGACATGGGCTATGCGGTGGCCCCTCACCACTCGGGTGTCTACCCTGTACACGTTCAGCTTTATGAGGCCTGGAAGAAGGTTTGGAATATTAAAATCACCAGCACTGAAGAGTATCCACATCTGAAACCAGCTCGATACCGGAGGGGCTTCATCCACAAAAACATCATGGTGAGTTTGCTCCAGTAAGTTTAGGGTATAACCCATTCTGTCAGATTTACATTTTTCATTTGAAAATAGAACGAAAGAGAGAAGGGAGATGTTAAAAGTTTAATTGTATGAAAAGCCCACTGCTGCAGGAGCACATTTGTCATATTTAAGTTAAGAATATTTTAATTAAAGTCACTTTTTTGCATTTCTTTAAATATGGCTAAAAATGTTTTTTACTGACCTTACTGCTGTTAAGGAGACATTAATGTTAAAATACTAGGAAAACTTTACATCTAGCTTGCAGATAATTTTTAGAAGCCATCATTTCTTCAACAAGCTACTTATCATGTAAAACTAATGCCAACTCTATATATTAACCATGCTGTCCTTTTATGAGCCAAACTTTGTTCTTCTCTTTACCATCCCAGGCTAAAAAAAAAAAATGCAACTCTTTGCAACAAGAGGTCACATGTGAAGTCCTACAGAGTCATTAATAAATCATAATATAGAGTAGAATTAAGAGAAAATACTAATTAACTTATTTATATCCATTGCCTAATGATGAATGTATATTGTCAATATATTTTACTTGGTGAGTTATCACCTGATACTTCATGAAGCCTCACGCAGTAAGTAGTTAAATCCTAGTTTTTTTTTCAAATCAGAAAATCTAAGAAAAGTACTGGTGACAATAGGAACGGACCTCCTGATTTGGATTCACACACTGGAGAGGACTACCACGCAGAACACTACGTGATAAGCCACTGTAGCTCTCTGTCAAACTGATATGTTTGAACAGATGTCTACCTTCTAGAATTAGGTATAAATGATTTTTTTCCACACAGTTTTTCAATGTCTGCAAATATTATAGTGGATAATGACATTTATCTTAGATCAACCCCTTTCTTGTCTTTTCCCTCAATAAAAACTGTTGTAAATGCTGGATGGGGATATCACAACCACATTTCATCCGTGTGCCCTCCTTCTCTGCTAAAAATAAGCTCACTGTGCCTCAAGCTGCCAACTTTCTGACCAGAGAGAGGTTAGGAGACCTGGGTTATGTTACAAGTGAAAAGCATTCAGTTCTTTCCTGTCATTTTTAAGTCATATGTGGTCTTAGAATACTGAATGTTAGTTTCTAAGGACTGTATTCAATGTTGTATTCTTTTTGTTTCTGTTTCTCTCTGTACTGCCAGAAAACTTGCTTGACTATGTCCCATGAGATCTGTTCATTTTCCATTTCAACTGAAAACATGTTTTACCTGTATTCAAAATTCATGAATCTTGCAAGTAATAAAGGCTTTAACAGAATTCCTGTTTTAACAGAACTGCCCCTGTGGTTCCTTTTGTAGCAATCCATGGAAACCCTCTATATTTGGTTTCTGGGCTCTTGGATGAGAACTGAAAGGGGGAAATGTTCAGCAGGCAGTTGATTATGCAATAAAGAGAGAGGACAAGGCTGTTGGATCTATCCATAGAGAAATACAAATTGAGAGCAATTTGAGACCAAATTGAGAGCCAATGTGCCCTCCCAGGGAGAAACTGCAAAGGGAAAAAGAGCAGGGAATTGAAGAGTGAGTCTTAGATCACACCTATATTTTGTTGTATGGGTTGAGGGAGTTTTTTATTTGATGATCCATTGGCAAATCAAACTCCAAATGCCTGCAATGAAACTCCATTACCTTGCCCTGAACCTGCCTGTTGTTCCTACCATCCCTAATGCAGTTCTATAACTCCACATCACACTGACCGGCCACTTCCAATCAGACTCTACATTCTATCAATATCTTTTGCAATATCTTTTTTATCTATGACTCCCTTCCTTTCCCACAGCCATCATCTAAATTCTCTACCTTAACGTTCATGTGTAAACTGTGGTGCTGATTCCTGCCTTGTCTGTTACAGTTTCCATCCACCCCCACTACAGTCTGTCCTATAGACAGTGCCATCCTTTTCATATTTCTGCCTTTATCCTGGCCTTCCTAGCTTTCATAACCTCCAGTTTTTTCCACACCCCTTAACAATCAGGACTAAAGCTGTCTTTCTATCTTCTGCTTCCAGAATTATGTCTCCATGCAGTTCTTTCCAACTTAAGGACTTTTTGGCTATTCTCTACCTATTCCTATTTTCTTTATTCTTCAATATCAAGTTCTATCTCTTATACACCTAGCTATGTGGCAGCTCAATCCCTAACTCAGCACTACAGTTATCTTATTCTCCTCTGAACTCCTATAATACATTAATCCTAGGTACTCCATTGGGAACCCAAAAGCCAATTACATTTCAAGGTGTTTGAACCCTAACAGGAATCTCCAGGCATCCAAGCATATTGAATTATCTACTGGGCAATTTTTATCCTCATTCAGAAAGGAAATGATGGAAGATCAGGGCTCTCAACTCTAGTCCTTAGTGATTAGATGCAACTCTCTGGAGAGAGCCAGAGGCCTCTAAGCAGTCAGACCACACACCCTGATTATCTACTTACTATTTCTAAAGGTGATGCCCATCAGTGGGGACTGCCATTAATCCTGCTGGCAGATCCCTAAGTGGTCTTTATTGGTAACACCCAGAAGCATTTGTTGGCAAGTGCTTCTAAGTTAGTACAGGATATTCGCTTCAGGTCCCATTGACTAATAACTGTTTACCATGGCTTTCGTAAGCATCTCCCTGTTTTTGTCAACAGCTATAAGCTTTCCAGGTGTTCACTGGTTCCTCAAAGTTTGATTTCCATAGTATCACACACACAGAACCAATTCTAGGACAGTTCACAGCAAAATATTTTAAAAAGCTCTCTCATGCCTTCTTTAACACAAGAGAGCTCTTTCAATAAGCACGTTTGGCATCCTGTAGCATTGCATTCAGAGAGCAAGGCAGTGGGATTTGGTCCCTATCACACTTGTGATTATCTCCCCGGTCTCCTTATAGTGGTCCACTGGCTCTCGCAGGGCACATGGTGACTTTCATATTCCCAGCAGGTCTGGTCCTCCACAGAGTTACAGGGTAAAGCCTGGAACTTTTCACTCTGTTCAGACTCAAGTATTTGAGAATTTAACAAAACTTAAATTTCTCTTCACTTCTCTCTTCATTTTGCATAGAATCAGCGAGGCAATCAAGTCCCAAAGAAAGCCCTGTATGTATTCCGTAGTTTTCCGAGCAAGGTATAAATCCTAAAAGTGATTCAGAGTCATGCATTTTTAAAATATGACACTAACCTGGCATTTGATCACGTGTAGTCATTTTATTATTGTGTAGTTTTGAGGTATTTCTCCTTTCCCTCTCTGTATCTTAAATTCTCCAAGAGTAGAAAACATCTTCACATTCTCCCACAGGAACTAGCATAGAGTTTGTAATAAGTATTTGTTAAATAAATGAATAAATGCTATATAAAGCTTTAATTTGCAGGAGATGACAATGCCAAGAATTATTAGTGAATATATTTAATTCAGTTAGAATACCTTTGCATTTAGTTCTCTTTTGTGGTTGATTTTGTGCATAGCATTATGAGAATGTATAATGCTTTTAAACATAGATATCACCAGAGCTAATACTCTGAACATTAAACTGAATCTCTTTTAAGCATTTCATCAAGACAGAATAGCTTCTAATGACATAACCTTTACCAATTTACCAAAATAAATAGGACATATAGTTTTTTTATTTACACAACAATATATGATCAATTGATTGAGCTGAGGATGTTTTCTGAGAAAACATTTCAAGTACTAGATTAAAATTTATTGTAATATGTATTCAAGCTAAAGGAAAAAGACTTAGTACATTTGTAAAGGGTTGCAAAGCCTGGGAAGTCCTAAGTACATAATATTTTGAAAGCACTTACTGAACCAAATTTAACATGTGGTTTAAGAATCAAGACAGAAAAAAAAAATGAAGATCAGTTTGCTAGGACAATAAAAAGAGATCCTCCTGTGTACTATTCTGTAACACCTTAAGCTCTCCAAAATATATTCATTATTTTTCTGCTCCTTTAAGTGTGCAGTGACAAACACAGGTCATAATGAAGTCATTATGTAAGATTAAGCTGAAGACTCCACCATCTTGCACAGCTTTAGTTCACACCTTCTTTTATAATTGCACTGATATTTTACCAGGAAAGTTGTAGGAATTTGAAAATAATGTCATTATCACAAATGTATATAATTGAAGCAAATATTGGCTTTCATTTACATAAGATATGTATTGAAGACCTTTTACCATTTTGCAATGTATATTTGTGATACTTTTTAAAAATTGCTAACCAAATGCATAATCTCTTGCTTTTGCAGCTGGTAGGCTTTAGACTTAGAATTGGGGGCACATACAGCCTATAACAATTTTCAGACTAGAACAGATGCAATGATTTGTGTCTCAAATATTTGCTCTGTTTAAAAATGTCATCTCCAAAGAGGCACATTAGGTTAATAATTGACTTCATTTTCTAATGCATGTGTAGACTTTGACAGAAAGTATCATCCTTAAAATTTTTGCATACTAGAATTACAAGATAGCACAGGCAATTCAATTATTTAAAGTCTCATTTTTCTTTTTTCTTTCTTTTAATTTTTTAAGATGTTGGAATATACTAGGCTTCATAACAGAAATACTGACTTTGAGATTTTAAATAGATAAGTGGCTAAAATTATTTAAAGTCTATCTTATTTTTAAAATATTTCTTTAACTTTCTTCAGTATTCCATCTGTACTGATGTCATCCTCACTTTCTCAGAGTGTGAAGGATTTTCTGGGCCTTATTTAGAGTTGAATAATGACACCAGCTTGTACATCATCTTCCATGGGAAAAAAAAATTAGCTCAGGTTCAACAAATTATTTGGTGGAAAAGAACTTTTTCCTTACTTGTTCATTTTTCCTTCAGGTTCTTCCAAGACAAACCTGTGGGCTTTTCACTCACACAATTTTCTACAAAGAATATCCAGGAGGTCCTAAAGAGCTGGACAAGAGTATCCAAGGAGGTGAACTTTTCTTCACTGTGGTCCTCAACCCAGTAAGTACTTTGAGTTATTCCCCAAATAAATAATGAAAAATGGCAGGACAGGTGAAAATTACCCTGACAAAGAGGCAAATGATTGGATAGTTATCAGCCAAATCAAATGAAGTTCCAGCTCTAAAACAATAGAAAAGACCAAATGGAACTACATCTAAAAATGTTGGCAAACTAATTCCACCAATACCAGTGACATGAGGAACTTGATGGCAGGACTAGGGAAGTGCCCCAGCAGATCTGACTTTTCATTGGAAAGTGCTCAGAATTCAGAGATTCTGACTTCTTTGGGGAATAAGATTTTTTACCTGTGAAATCCTCCTATTCCCAGTGGGGGCCACTTTGGTCATTTAGGTGATCATTTCCTCTGTTTTTCCTTTTGGCCTAGCTAAAGTTAAAGTACAAGCAGAAAGGGGTCATTAGATATGCAAATACAGGATGAGGCAGAGCAGCCCTGTTTAATAAGCTACTACTCTTCCTCCTTTATTTCTTAATATTTGTATGCCTGTGTTTGGCTCCACAATGAACCATTTAAACATATTTCTGCTTGAGGCAAATATTATTAAGTTGTATAGAAAAAGGATAACTATTTGAAGTTAGCTGTATAAGGAAAAGAAGGGATTTTATTTCCCTATTAAAATCTCTAATACAAAAAGTAAAAGTAAGTTTATTTATAAGGAGATATATGGGTTTTGCCCCAGGCATTTGCAATATTCAAGATGAAAAAATGTAATTATCTCCAAATGTGAGAAAAAAAATTCATCACAAAAGTTGGATAATACTTTGATAAAGAGAATAAAATTTGAAAGACTGCCCATTTGACCTTAATTTTACAGTTTCTGCAAATAAAATTGCAAGTATTTTTTCATCATCATCTTGTATTCACTAATCATATCTATTTTTCAGCTCCTAGAAAATGAGATAAAAGTAAGGGTAAATCATTTTGAGACAAAATCTACACACATATCAAAAAAAATCAGAATAATTTGGAGTAGTGTGTCATTTGGCCTTAAAATTAAGAAAGGTTAAGGTACAGTGGTACATGCTAGTGAATTAGCAGTAACACTCTTTTTCAGGTCAGAATAACAATGAGAAAAACTTAATGGGACCAAACTATTTAGTAGCTATAGGGAAGTTAAGAATTTTAATTGTAGGGGATTTGAGAGCTAACACTTAAAAGTTTTAGTAATACCCCAGGCCTCAATTAGAAGTACCATTTTCTGAGAATGCCAATTGAAATTGTAGTTTCCTACAAAAAGTAGATGTGTATTGGAAGCTGTTTTGGTCAGTGTTCTGCAGTGAAACAGAACCAATAGGAGGATACATGTATGTGTGTATAGAAAGTTTTAGTTTAAGGAATTGGCTTTAGCACTTGTGGTGGCTGTCAAGTCTGAAATCTGTAGGGCATGCTGACAGGGTGAAAACTTGGACAGGATTTTTTTGCTGCAATCTTGAGATAGAATTTCTTCTTTTCTGAGAAATCTCAGTTTTTGCTCCTAAGGTCTTCAACTGATTGGATGAGGCCCACCCACATATTCTAAGGTAATCTCCTTTACTTAAAGTCAGCTGATTATAGATGTTAACCACACCTACAAAATACCTTCGCAGCAACATCTGGATTAGTATTTGTTAAATAACTGGGTACTGTACCCTAGCCTAAATTGACACACAAGACTGACCATCACAGAAGCATCCCTTTGGCACTTTAATTATATTCAAGCTGAAAATGAAAATATAAGCAAGACTTTAATTAATAAGGTTTTTAAAATTTTCTTCCAATATGTCAACATAGTATCAAGGTGCTATAGTAACTTTTACCAGTATTGGTTTGAGGGGCAGCTATAATAAGGTACCTCTTAGAGTTAAACTGAAATATCATCATATAATACAAGATCATAGCAAAGATAATTAAAGATTTCTTAGATGGAATAACTCTCTGGCTTGGAATATTCTTCTCCCACCTAATTCAGTATATTTTTATTGCTAAGGAAAGAAAGAGTCAAATGAATTCACTACAGATAGAGTTGCAAAGACAAACATTAGCACTGCCTAGAGGAGAGAAAATCTCGGCCATCTCAGAATGAGTGTTTCCACTGTCATCTGGCCACCTGTGATGTGGGTTGGATGCAATGATCTCAGTCAGTAGACACTGAAGTTCAGGTCCAATTGTGAGATGGGCCCATCAGGCTTTCTGAGCCTCAACCCATTAAGAATTCAATTCTTCTCTCTCTGATTTTAAGCTCTACCAGCAACTTTCTGATTATACTTCGCTTCCCTATATAGATCCTACAACAGGAAGAGAATATGTTGATCATAGGAAAAGGTACTCACTGCAATAATCATTTGCAATAGGAATTTGTAAATTTTCTTTGTATTAGTAAATACTCTCCATGTAACCTGACTACCAGGAGAGTACCCTCTAAGTGTAACTTAGAATTCCCCATTTAAACCAAATAGATTGGCATTCTGTTTTTATTTATTCGCCTCATAGGTTTTGTTAATTTGATTCTGCCCCTGAAAAATGGATTCCCTCTCAGTGTGCTGAATCAGGTTTTGGAGTCTGTCAGGCTGAACGATGATTGATTCTGAAGGGTAATGAGAGTTACTCTGTGAGGTCCCATGAGAGAAAGCTGCTGGAAGTACCCCAGAGTCACTGTTAACCACACACACAAGGACAAAATTTCTACATAAATATGCAGTACACCTCAATGCAACTAATCTTAATCAAGTCAGAATTCTACTGGGGGCACACAAATAGAATTTTTTAAATAGGAAGAATCTACTCACTTTAGGTACATATGTAAAATAATATGTAAAAGGATACTAAGAACAGAATTTTATAAATATGACAAAAAGATTCATTGACAATAATTGAAATTTCCCTCAATGAAGAGAAGACTATATAATTTATGACATTTATACTTATGCAAAGGACCTAGCAAGAGTGTACTGTGCATTTTAACATGAGTTTCCAGTACTCCTATCTGCAGGAGAGGTGATAACACTTAACTAGTGTGAAAAAGGGAATAGTTCTGGTTCCTCTTGTGAGAGTATCTTCCCAGTCTGAACAAAGACGTCAGCTTCTTGCTTCAGTGTCCTTATTTCTGATCACAAAATGTTCTGAATCTTTGCTAATTCTCTTGTTCAATAAACAGACTGCTTTCAGTCATTAACAGCTGATTTCTCTGGAACACTTTGCTCCCTCCAACATGCTTGATAATGAAGCCAGCTTGCTTACGTTATCAATCCGAAAAAGAGCATTAGATTGCCATGAGATTTATACTCTTACCATACTTGCTTAGAATTCAAGTTGGATAAATCCCTCACAGCATAATAATATTATAAATCCTTCATCAAACCATTAAACATTGCAGAGAAGCAGTAGCTAATGAGAACAAGGATGGGCATAGCCAATCACTGATCATGTTTTGATTAGTGAATTCAGATGGCTGGGAGCCCAACTCTGAGAGCAGCCATTGTTTCAACTTGCCCTGGACAGGGGTGATGGTAGAGACTTGAGAATGCTGACATTCCTCAGGGATACAGGGGACAATTTGGTGAAGGGCTGCATTTGCTGGGGAAAGCTCAGCTTTAAGGAACCATCAAAGAAGCTCTTGGCACCCTTCCTGATCTTCTCCCCAGGGGCACTTGGGAGTAGTCTGTGCCCCCTTCGTAGGTCCCTGGCCCTGTTTTGGCTGGGAAAGACTGACTTGGGAATGTCCTCTGCAGCATACGCCTTCTTCCAGAACTTGTCCTCAAGGCAAAAGCAGCTTGGGACCAAAAAGGAGTGCAAGAAACTATAGAGGCAGACAGTTTGGGGCAAAGGCCTGCCAGCTTCAAATACCTGGAAGAGGGACATCTGTCTCCTGGAAGAGGGGCCAACCAAACTCCTGTAAACAGGAGAACTCCAAAACAACTAACAAGCAAAAGTGCAGGACAAGACAGAGGCCCAAAAGGACAGGGAAAACTCATCATACTGCATTCACCTTGAGCAGACCTTCCAGGTAGGAGGGGCTGAACTCAAGAAAAGCTCAGTCTTATCACTAGCTGATTACAAAATCAAGAAACAGACATCTTGAGAAATAAATCCAAGAGTTAACATTTTAAAATATTAAAATGTACAGTGTGCAACAAGAGTACAGGACAAGCAAAGAAACAGGAAATGATAGCCCATATCCTATCCAAAGGAAGAGCATAAAACATGCATAAAATACAGGATTCACATATACCACCCAATTATTAACACCTTGCATTGTTTTGGTATATTTATTACAATTAATGAAAGCACATTTCTTTAATTGTACTATTGATTATAGTACATCGTTTAACTTAGGGTTCACTGTGTTCACAGTTCCCTAGATTTTTTTTTTTAATTTATTCTAGTAACATATGCACAACCTAAAATGTCCCCCTTTTAACCACACTCAAATACATTATTCAGTGCTGTTAATTAACATTCACAATGTTGTGCTACCGTCACCACTATCCAATACCAAAACAGTTACATTATACCAAATAGAAACTCTATACATTTTAAGCATTAACTCCTCACTCCTTACTCCCACCCTGACAACTGCTAACCTATAATCTAGATTCTTATTCCATGAGTTTGTTTATCATAATTATATCACATCAGTAAGATCATAAATATTTCTATATTGTGTCTGACTTATTTCACTTAACATAATGTCTTCAGGGTTCATCCATGCTATCACTTGTATCCAAACTTCATTCCTTTTTAATGCTGAATATTATTCCATATGTAGATACCACACTTTATTTATCTATTCATAAGTTACTCAAGTTGCTTCCATCTTTTGGCAGTTGTGAATAATGCTGTTGTGAACATTGGTGTGCAAATATCTGTTCAAGTCCCTGCTTTCAATCCTTTTGGATATATACCTAAAAGTCAGATTGCTGGGTCATATGGTAATTTCATATTTAACTTTCTGAGGAACTGCCAAACTGTCTTCCAGAGTGGTTGTACCATTTTATAATCCTGCCAAAAATGAGTGAGTGTTACTATTTCTCAACATCCTCTACAACATTTGTAATTTTCCTTTTTTTTAATAGTAACCATTCTATTGGGTATAAAATGGTATCTTATTGTGGTTTTGATTTGCATTTCCCTGCTGCCTAGTGATGTTGAAAATCTTTTCATGTGCTTTGTAGCCAATTGTGTATATTCTTTGTAGAAATGTCTATTCAAGTCTTTTGTCCATTTTTTAATTGGGTTGTTTGGTCTTTTTATTGTTGAATTATAGGATTTCTTTATATGTTCTGGTACTAAGCCCTTGTTGGATATGTGGTTTCCAAATATTTTCTCTCATTGAGTAAGTTGTCTTTTCATGTTTGTGATAAAGTCCTTTGATGCACAATAGTTATTAATTTTGATGAGGTCCCATTTATCTATCTTTTCTTTTGTCACTTATGTGTTGAGTGTAAAGTCTAAGAAACCATTGCCTAAGACAAGATCCTGAAGATGCTTAACTTTGATTCCTTCTAGGAGTTTAATAATTCTGGCATTTGTTGTTGGGTCTTTGACCCATTTTGAGTTGATTTTTGTATATGGTGTGAGATAGGAGTCCACCTTCATTCTTTTCCATTTGGAGATCCAGTTTTTCCCAGCACCATTTGTTGAAGAGACTATCTTTCACAATTAGGTCATTGTCCCTTTTCTTTCACAATTAAGTCATCTTTGTTCCTTTGCCAAAAATCAGTTGGCTATAAATGTAAGGGTTGATTTCTGAAATCGCGGTTCAATTCCATTGATCTATATGTCTGTTCTTGTGCCAGTACCATGCTTTTTTTTTTTTTTTAATTACTGTGGCTTTGTAATAAGTTTTAAAATTGGGAAGTGTGAATCCTCCAACTTCATTTTCCTTCATTCTTCATTTTAGAAATGGCTTCTGTTATTTGGGGGCCCCATAAATTTGATGATTGGCTTTCTCATTCCTGCAAAGAAGGCTGTTGGAATTAGGATTGCATTGAATCTGTAAAACGCTTTGGGTAGAATTGACATCTTAAGAATATTTAGTCTTCCAACCCATGAACATGGAATATCTTTCCATTTATTTATGTCATCTTAGGTTTCTTTTAACAATATTGTGTAGTTTTCCACATGCAAGTCCTTTACATCCTTGGTTAGATTTGTTCCTAGATATTTGATTCTTTTACTGGTTATTGTAAATGGAATTTTTTTCTTGATTTCTTCAGATTGTTCATTGCTGGTATATAGAAAAACTAATGATTTGAGGGGTATTGATCTTACAATACCCTGCCACTTTGCTGAGTTCATTTATTAGCTCTAATAGTTTTGTTGTGGATTTTTTCAAG
Source organism: Cabassous unicinctus (assembly GCA_029593785.1). Lineage (NCBI taxonomy): Eukaryota > Metazoa > Chordata > Mammalia > Cingulata > Chlamyphoridae > Cabassous > Cabassous unicinctus. Next base: position 2,318 of record JAQZBX010053633.1, on the reverse strand, counting down.
ATTTACTGTATATAGATCTTCTCATCAGCCAATAGAAAAAGCTTTGCTTCTTCCTTTCCAGTTTGTATGACTTTTATTTCTTTTCTCGCCAAATGCTCGCAATAGAACTTCCGGTAAAATGTTGCGTAACAGTGGTGACAATGGGCAACCTTGTCTTTTTTCTGATCCTAGAGGGAAAGCTTTTAGTCTTTCACAATTAAGTGTGATGTCAGCTGTGGGTTTTTTATGTATGCACTTCATCATGATGAGGAAATTTCCTTTTATTCCTAGTTTTAAAAGTGTTTCTATGAAGAAAAGGTGCTGAATTTTGTCAAATGCCTTCTCTGCATGAAACGAGATGATTATGTGGTGGGTTTTTTTCCTTCATTCTGTTAATGTGATGTATTACATTAACTGATTTTCTTATGTTGAACCACCTTTGCATAATTGGGATAAAACCAATTGGTCATGGTTTATAATTCTTTTAATGTGCTATTGGATTCAGTTCACTAGTATTTTTTTGAGGATTTTTGCATCTGTATTTATAAGAGAGATTGATCTGTAATTTTCTTTTCTTGTGGTATCTTTATCTGGCTTTTGTATGAGGTTATGTTGGCCCTGTAGAACGAATTAGTGATTATTCCATCCTCTTCAGTTTTTTGAAAGAGTTTGAGCGGGATCGGTGTTCTTGGGTTTTTTTTATTGTTTTTTTTTTTTTTATTTTTTAATTAGAAAAGTTGTAGGTCTACAGAAAAAAATCATGTAAAAATACACTGCTCCCATAGATCCCACCCTCCATTATTCATATTTGCAATAGTGTAGTGCCTTTGTTTCAATTGATGAAAGAATATTATAATTGTACTATAAACTATAGCCTATAGTTTACAAAGGGTGTTTTCTTTTCCAATATCCCACCCTATTAGTAACACCTTACATTAGTATGATAACATTTGTTGTAATTCATAAAGGAAAAATTTTTAAATTGTACTATTAACTATAATCCATCATTTCCAATAGGGATCACTGTGTTGTACAGTCCTAAGTTTTATCTTTTAATTTTTAGTCTAGTAACATGTAAAAAACCTAAAATAGCCCCCTTTTAACCACATTCACATATATAATTAAGTGCTGTTAATTATACCCACAATAATGGCTACTATCACTGCCATTCATTTCCAAAAATTTACAATAAACCTAAATTGAAATTCTGTACAAATTAGGCATTAACTCTCAATTCCCTATCCCTAACCCAGCCCCTGGTAACCTATATTCTAGACTCTAACTATACAAGTTTGCTTATTCTAAATATTTCATATCAGTGCGATCATACAATATCAGTCTGAGTCTGGTTTATTTTATTCAACATAATGTTTTGGAGGTTCATCCATACTGTTGCATGAACCAATAGTTCATTCCTTTTTAATATTGAATAGTATTCCATTATATGTATATACCACTTTTTGTTCATCAGTTTATAGGTTGATGGACACTTGTGTTGCTTCCATCTTTTGGCAATTGTGAGTAATTCTGCTATTATCATTTCTGTGCAGATAGCTCATTTATTTCTGTAAACCTACAACTTCCTAATAAAAAAATTATACAAAAGAATAAAGAGGGGAGCAGATGTGGCTCAAGTAGTTGAGCTCCTGCTTCCCACATGGAAGGTCCCGGGTTCAATTCCTGGTGCCTCCTAAAAACAAAAAAACAAAGAACAAGCAAAACAAATGAAAAAACCCACTCAGGTCGCTGATATGGCTCAGTGATTCAGTGCTGGCTTTGCACATACGAGGTCCTGGGTTCAATCCCCAGTGCCAGTACCTCAAAAAATAAAAATAAAAAAATAAAAAAGTCATACAACTCAACAATAAAAATACAAGCGACCCAATTAAAAATGGGTAAAGGACTTGAAAAGAATTTTTTTCCAAAGAAGAAATACAAATGGCCATAAAACACATGAAAAGATGTTCAGCATCACTAGCTACTAGGGAAATGCAGATCAAACCTAAAATGAGGTATCATTTTACGCCTTACAGAATGGCCATTATTAAAAAAAAAAAAAAAAAAAAACAGAAAACTACAAGTGCTAGAGTGGATGTGGAGAAATAGGAACACTCCTTCACTGCTGGTAGGAATGTAAAATGATACGGCCTCTGTGGAAGACAGTTTGGCAGTTCCTCAGGAAGCTAAATATAGAATTGCCATATGAACCGGCAAACCCTGTACTAGGAATACATCCAGAAGAACTGAGAACAGTGACACGAACAGACATTTGCACACCAATGTTCATAGTAGCATTATTCCCAATTGCTGAAAGATGGAAACAACCCAGGTGTCAATCA
>JAQZBX010053632.1:0-18834 GCA_029593785.1 Cabassous unicinctus | reverse complement strand
GCAGCCACTGAGCAAGCAACCACATGGTATTTACTTTCTCCTTTTTTTTTGAAGTACCAAGATCTGGGATTGAACCCGGGACTTCATATGCAGGAAACTGGCACTCAACCACTGAGCTACACTGGCTCCCCCAAGTTGGTTTTTTGTTTGTTTGCTTGTTTATTTTTTTGTAAACATCCTTATACTTCAGACCATCCATTTCAGCCATTCTAACTTCAGGATTGAGGTCAACTCTAAAAATTCTCCTGGCTGAGTTCAAAGGCTGCATTAAAAGTAAATACCAGAGAACAGATGTGGCTCAAGCAGTTAAGTGCCTGCCTCCCACATGGTAGGTTTCAGTACCTGGTTTCAGTACCTGGTGCCTCCTGAAAAAACAAAAACAAGCAACAAGCAAAACAAACCATAAAACCAACTCAGGGAAGCCAATGTGTCTCAGTGGTTGAGCACCAGCTTTCCACATATGAGGTCCCAGGTTCAATCCCCAGCTCCTGGTACCTAAAAAAAGAAAGAGTAAATACCATGGGAGTAGATGCAGCTTAAGTGGTTGAGCACCTGCTTTCCACATCCGAGGTCCCAATTCAATCCCCGGTTCCTCCTAACAACAAAACAAACAACAAACAAATGAAAAAGAAAAAAAAGAAACTAAAATAACCCCACAAGAGTTCTTTTTGAACACGAGGTGGCAAAGATCCAGGCTCTGAGATACATCATGGCTGTGCACTAGAATACTCCTTAGGGCTGGTTCTGGCTCCAGTATGAGTAGAGGTTGTGCTGGAAGACACAAAGCTGAACAAAGAGGGAAAGTTCTCTGAGCTGTCAGCGAGACCTATGTCTGGAGGCCAATGCTGGAGGCTGGACCTTCTTTCCTGGTCCCCAAGTTCCTTTACTGTAGTTCTTCAGGGAAGATGGCCTCTTAATGTCATGTTTAATTTCAAGACCTGAGCCTCAGTGGAGTTGCAACACCTACTCTCCAGTTTATTGGACTCACCCAGGACAACTAGCAAGGAGGTGAGGATGGATGACCATCATACCAAGGAACCAAGAGAGTCTACAACTGCAAGTAAGAGAATCCCTTCCATCAACCATATGAGATCAAAGCCCCCTCACAATTAGAGATGGAATGGGCAGCACCATCCCAGAATCCTTAGGAATGGGGAATGAACTATGGACTCAAGTGGACTTACTGGGATTCTACTGTAGACTTATTGTGATTCAAGCAATGGAAGAAATTATATCATTGATGTGGAGACAGTGGCCACTGGAGGTGCTGAAGGCAGGGAGAGGGAAAAGTATGTGTAATATGGGGACACTTTTGGGACTTGGAATTGTCCTGAATAACATTGCAATGGATACAGGCCATTATATATCCTGCCATAACCTAAAGAATTGAGTGGGAGAGAGTGTGGACTACAATGTAAACTATAATCCAACATTAGTGGAAATGCTCCAAAATGTGTTCATCAATTGCAGTGAATGTACCACACTAATGAAAGAAGTTGTTAACTGGGGAAAAGTTGGAGGTGTGGGGAATGGGCATTTGGGAATCCCTTAAATTGTTTTATGTAACCTTTTATGTAATCTAAGTATCTTTTAGAAAAAATAAAATATATATATATATATATTTTTTTTATGTTGGAGGGCTAGGGGTACATATTAGATTTCATACAAATGAGGATAGTTGATAGGTTGATAGCACTGCTAAATCACTTTAATGACAAATATAGAAAAGATAATTTTTTAGAAAGGGAGTCTGATTTATATTACTGATTTCAATCCAATTCCAAAACTGTACTTTTTATTCTGCTTCTGTCTAGTATCCCTTTGGTTTTGAGGTTCCAGGTGTTCTCCTCTCTCATCTATATCTTACAAATTTTATATATTGTGCTATAGATTCTCACAATAAACCATGTGTTTAAATAAAAACAGTGACTAAATTTTCTAAAACATAATTTGATGAGTATCTTCTTACATCCTGTACTCCAGTTGTAACTATCTACTACTTTTACCTCCATAGTTTAGTCACTCCATTGACACTATAAATCATTTCATTTACTATAATGGCAAACATACATTGTAACTAGCACTCATTAATTTTTAGAAAAAAGATAAAAAACTTATACCAAGATTTAAACTAATACAAATATCTAGGCTACTTTCTTAACTTGGAAAGTGTTTTAAAACTCTACCTAAATTTAATTCCATATTAATTTATTCTTCTCAGCAGAAAATAGTTTTTCACTTTTTCCCTAAACCTTTTCTTAGAATCAAATCTTTTATGAAAAGAAAAAAAACTTTAAACTCAGCAGATCCTTTATACAATTTCTGTCTCAACTCCAGCGTGTGGGGCTTCTGGCAGCCTGAACAGGCCTCCTTATTCCAGTCTTTACTGTATGTGCTTTCAACTTGCCAGATATCTGGCTTCCCACCTCTCCCAGTGGCCCCTAAGATCACTACTCATTCAACTCTTTTGTATCTTTGCTTCAGAAAGATTGACAGCTCTTTACTGTTTTCTTTTTTTAATGATTGATATATTTATTAAAATATTTTACTTTAATTTCATATTATTACATATTTATTTTTTATACATTTTATATTTTTAAAGATACTTAGATTACATAAATGTTCCTTAAATAATATAGGGGTTTCCCATAAGCACCGCTCCCTACATCTCCCACAATTTTCCACCGTAACAACATGCTTCATTTGTGTGGTACATTTGTTGCAATTGATGAACACATTTTGGAGCATTGCCACTAAGCATGGATTATGGTATACATTGTAGTTTACACTTTCTCTCACACAATCTTGTAAGTTATGACAAGATATACAATGGTCTGTATCTGTCATTGCAATGTCATTCAGGATGACTCCCAAGTCCCAAAAATGTCCCCATATTATACTTATTTTTCCCTCTTCCTCACCCCAGAACCTCCAATGGCCACTGCCTCCACATCAATGACAAAAGTTCTTCCATTGCTAGAATCACAATAAGTGTATAGTAGAATAACTGTAAGTCTACTTTAGTCCATCATTCATTCCCCAATCCTGAGGATTCTGGGATGGTGATGCTCACTCTGCCACCAACTGAGAGCAGGCTTAGATCCCATGGGGCAGATAGATGGGGCTATCTTGCTTGCAGTTACAGACATTCTCTGAATCTTGAGATGGTCATTGTCAGTCATCTTCTCCTTATTAGTTGTCCTGGATGAGTTCAATGAACAGGAGAGTAGTTGTTGCAAGTCTGTTGAAATTCAGTGCCCAGCTGACACATGGACAGTGCCAAGATTTATGTCTCTTGGACATACACCTCCCAACTCTAGTACTAATGATAGGTTCAAATAGAAGGGTCAGAAGAGCCATGTGTAGGGAAAACACAACTGAGTCCATCTTTGTCACACTGGGGAGCATAAATTCCAAATTAGGGCCCACTGGCAAGGTGCCAAACTCCTGAGCTGTCTGCCCTGCCTATAGTGTCTGGATGTCTCCAGAACCCTCAGGAGCCCTTCTATTTGAGGTAATATTTACTTTGGCAGTAAATGAGATCCTGTGAGAGTGCATAAATATAACCTCTGGAATGACCTCCCAACTCAGTTTGAAGACTCTTAGTCATATAAACTCATTTGTCTTTACCTTTTCCCCCTTTGGGTCAACATCTTTCTCCAGTTGCATTGTTAGTTGATGCTTGGTAGTAATCCCTCGGTGCAAGGATGCTTATCCCTGGGAGTCATGTCCCACTTTGAAGGGAAGGTAATGCATATATATGCTGAGTTTGGCTTAGAGAGAGGTTACATTTGAGCAATAAGGAGGCTTTCAGGAGGTAACTCTTAGGCATCCTATAATACGAGGCTGTTTCATATCAAAAGTAAAGTTTCATAAGTACACTCATCAATATCAATGGTTCATCGATGGTCCATCCTCCTTCAACAGTCACTGCCCCTTTACTTGGGGTGTTCTTGCTGTCTCATTAGAGAATGTTGCAGAGCTCCTCAGGATGGGAATTTGATATTCTTTCAGTTATTGTGTGAATCTCCACCCACCATGACAATACCCCTTGAACACATGAACACATTTATATGCCTTATAGATAGATAGATTCCAGTTGACCTCCTCCCATGAATCACCCACCCCTGACCCCTGCACTAATGATCCTCCTCTGCCACAGGTGTAACCATTCTGGGATCCAAAACTTCTTCAAAAATGAAGCCAACAAAATAACCAAATTCAATTAGTAAGAAAATGAAATAACAATGATTGTTTTAAAAATAAAAAATAAAATACAAAAAAAAATTTAAAGAAATTTTGGAATAATAAAAAATAATTAAAAAGTCTAAAATTAAAAATTTTTGGCGTGTCTATCATCACTGTAAGATCTGTTGTCTTGTACATACATTTTCATTTTTTTCCATTTATTTCCCAGTGTCTTATTTTTGTTTTCATTTTGTCTTCAAAGAAGCTTTAAGTTACAGAAAAGTCACATACAGAATATAGGGGATTCCCATATACCCACCATCCTCCCCCTTTTCCTCTTTCCCCTATTAATAACATTTTACATGTGGATGGTACATTTGTTACAATTGATGTACAAATATTGAAGCTTTGCTACTAACCATGGTCAAAGATTTGCCTTATGGTTTACATTTTGGACCACACACTGTTATAAGTTTTGATGAAATTTAACATGGCCCTTATCAATCATTGCAAGATCATGTAGAACAATTCCATCACCCCAAAAATACCCCATGTTCTATCTATTCTATTCCTTCATCCAACCTTTTCCTCAGGTCCCATGGCAACCACCAAGCTTCACTCCTTAAAGAAAAAGATTCATAGTTACTTGCAACAACACTGAGGGCATGACATACTGACCTGTCCTTCCCTCTTAGGCACTGCCTATGCTCTTGAGAGACTCCCATCTCTCTATTTGAGAACATAACAGGACTCCCCAGGATGGGAGTCCAACACCTTCCAGCTCATTATGTGGGTTTCCACCCACTGATACACTCTTAAGAAGATGAACACTCACATACTCCTTAGAAGCCTGCCCAAGGTACAGCCTGTCCCACATGCCCCACACATCCAGCACCCTAAACCAGTAACACTCCCCTGCCATATTTGCCAAGAGAAAATTCCCAGCATTTTAGTTTCAATCACATACCTGAAAATCCCCAGAGTTCACCTGCGCCCTCCCCCAAACCTCCCCCAAGTTCCATGGATTTTCCAACCCACCCTCTCTTCCATACACCCCTCAGACCAGCACCACTCAACTCAACAGCATCGTTTCATGTCTGTCATACCCATCCACTGCAAAACTACACCTTTCCACCTTGTAGATTTTGCCCATATGGGCATTGGATCACAACATTCTTCTCCTTTTCTGTCTCCTATAAACCTGTCTTCCAGACTCCAGCTCTGTGAGTCTGTTCAATTTGCTTAATTTATATCAGTGGGGTCATGTAATATTTGTCCTTCAGTGCCTTGCTTGATCAACAAAAGGTCTTCAAAACTCACCCATGTTATCCCATGTGTTAATACTGCATTCCTTCTTTCCCTTTAAGATCTGGAACAAGACAGGAATGTCCATTGTCACTGCTCTTATTTAACATTGTATTGGAAGTACTTGCTGAAGCACTTAGGCAAGAAAAAGTTATAAAAGACATTCAAATTGGAAAGGAATAAGTAAAAATTTCACTATTTGCAGATGACATGATCTTATGTTTCAAAAACCATGAGAAATCTACAACAAAGTTTCTACAGCTTATAAATGAGTTCAGTAAAGTGGCAGGCTATAAGATTAATGTGCAAAAATCAGTAGCTTTTCTATACACCAATAATGAGCAATCTAAGGAGGAAATTAAGAAAAAATCCCATTTACAATAGCAGCTACAAGAATCAAGGTATTTATACATAGGAATAAATTTAAAGATGTAAATGACTTGTACACAGAAAACTACACAACACTGTTAAAGGAAATCAAGGAAGACCTAAGTAAATGGAAGAATATTCCCTGTTCATGGCTAAGAAGACTAAGCATGATTAAGATGTCTAACCTATTGTAACAGTTTGATAAATTTCACTCAACATATGATTGATTCAACTCAAATGCAGTTGAAGTCCGGAGATGTTAGGTCATCTATGTAAGGTCACATATCTATTTTGGTAGTATTTCTGTCACAAAATTTGGAATAGAATTTAAAATCCTACATTATCCAGCAGTGTCTCTGTGCCACTCATTCACTCAACAAATGTTTATCAATTGCACTCTTTGTTCCACACCCTGGAATAATAACATGAATAACACAGTCTGTCCCTTCAGTAAGTTCCTAGTCCAGTGAAGAAGACATATGTCATCAAATAGACCTAACAAAGTGAGACACATGTTGTAATCCAGGAATGTACAAAATATTGTGGGAACTCAGGAAAGAAAGCCACAACTCTGCCTGAGGGAGCCAGAGAAAGCGTCACATGGGAAATGTCTTAAAGAATGAGAAGGTAGGAACAGCATGTGCAAAGACACGGGGTCATGAAAGGGATGGCATGTTTCATGGGAGGGTGTGTCAGGCCATTGGAGAGACAGTGGTTCTGGAGCAGTTGATTGTGTCCTGACTATGAAGGGCCTTAAGTGTCAAGCTAGAGTGTGGTTCTCACCCAGGGGAACAAAACTAGGAGTTCCCAGTTTGGAACTAGAATTCAAGATTGCCCCTGGTGGTCACTGCCCTGTATTATTTGAGCATATGTTTCTCCCTCTGACTAAACTATGCTCTCCTACAGCAGAACTGTGTCTTTATTTTTGTTAAATAAACAAAGTTTTTTATTCAAAGTGTGGTTCAGGGCCCAGAAGTTTGGGATCACCTTGGGGCTTGTCAAAAATATAAAATCTCAGGCCCTCAGATTTTAGTAAGATCTCTAGGTGATTCTTATGAACATTAAATTTTGAGAAACATTATCCTAAAAACTGCTTTGCACAAAGTCAAGGCTCATTAAACATTTATTTAATCAGATGTCATCGGAAAAATATGTTTGAATGGAGATGGGAATTTTCATTTGGATAATTACTTCCTCAAATAGTCTGATGGATTATACACTGAAAATAAGCTGTGGAAAGCAGGTATTTGTTCTAATTCCCAATCCCACATAGCCTAAGGAGGTCTGTGCAATTAGGGATATGAGAATTGAACAATAAGATGGTCAACCCTGGGTGATTATCTCAAGTTAAATCTTGTATTGGTGACAAACTTGAAGCAAGGTTTGGGGAGGCTGTGCCTTTAGGGAGGGGCTGGCCTGATGCTCCTTATGACCTTTACCCCTAGAATGAAAACTTGCATATGAGTAGCCTGTGGAAGTTTGTGGGAGAAAAGATCCAGCTGCTGGAGAAGGCCATTGACCTGTTCTTTGCCCACATAGAGTGGCCTCTGCAGGAAGGGGTCAACAATGAAATGACTTCTACCAACAGATCCTCAGCGGATTCTTGGTGGTGAGTGATCTTTTTCAGGAAAAACCCACAATATGTAATTAGGTCTTCCTGGTCCCCAAACTCTTTCAGCAATATCTTGTTGCTTCTAAAAGGATAAGGAGTTAGAAGAGAATAGGAGTGAAGATTGCACATAGGAAAACATATATAAGGGATTGTTCAACTGTGCATTGAAATGCTAAGGAAAGAGTACATGGTTCAGCAGAAACAGAGTTGGAATTTAGAATCTGAGGATCTTGGTTTGAGTCTCAACTCTACCAAACATCAGCTGTGTAGTACTGAGCAAAGCCCTTAACTCATTTAAACCTATCAATTCTTTCTTTTGTAAAATGGGGTGATAAAGACTTCCACTACCTATCTTGTAGGGTTGATATAAGGATCAATCAAATTGCATCTTGTGAAAGCAGCTTGTAACCACTTGCTTGACATAAATTTTTCTTTATTAGTTCAATGGGGTTTATGAGGAATGAAAATGTAAGCTCAAGGTAGACTTTATCTAAGACTAAGGAGTAAAATATTAAAAGGTCAGTAAAGGCTAAGGGGTGAGGGACAACACTGGTAAATATGGCAAGGGCAATACAGAGGTCTGTAACCCTGGGAGTAGTACATAGATAGTTAGGTTGTAGTTATTAATAAACTTGGAAAGTTGGAAGGTTAATAATGAAAAATATGTCAAAAGGTTGCATGCAATGGAGTTCTTCAAATTCACTTGCTCAGGAGCATGCCAGCCTCCATGTGTGCTGAAGCCAAGCAGCTCTGTGGAGGAGCCCACGTGCAGAGTTCCTGAGGCATCCCTTTAACTGCCAGCATCAACTTGCTGGCCAGGTGGTGAGCCACTTGGAAAAAGATCCTCCAGCCCCATTGAGATGACCCAAGCTCCAGCTGACACCTGGTTGAACCTCATGGGAAACCCTGAGCCAGAACCAGCTAGTCAATCACACCCTACTTCCTGCCCCACAGAGACTGTGAGAGATAATAAATGATTACTGTTTGTTGTTTTACCCCATAATTTGAGATAATTTTTTTGTAGCAATAAATAACTAAGTGACCCTGGAGAGATCTGTTTCTGGACAATTATAGAAGAACCCATATCATAAAAATTTAATCAGTGAGAGAGGGATGATAAGGTGAAGGCAGGAATTGGAGACCATTTCTTTGAGACAATTTGTTTTGGGAAGTTAGAAGAAATATCAGTTATCTTCAGACATTCACATGGACTTTGTCTCATCAATTGTCCCCTCTTATATCAGCCCTTTTTCTTTTTCTTTTTACTTCTTTTTCTGTGACTAAAAACACATTCATGGTATTCCTACCTTACAAACAATTTTCCTTTATGGTCAGAAATTTTGGCAAACATTTATATACTTACATCATATCATTACTTATAGGAGAATAACCTACATGTCAAATAATAAGAGAATGGTAAAATAATTATATGTTCATATGATATATTATGTGGCTATTAAAATGATTTTTAGGTATTTATATTAAAGTGGGAAATGCTCATGTTGTAATATGAAGTGAAAAGAGCACAAATTCTGCACCCAATTGTATCATGCTGTACTCTCATTCACTTAAAACATACTCCCTTCAAACACTGATTATTGATTACAAAACTATCTAGTGAAATTTTGATCAATTCAAATGTATTTTTTTTCTCTTTACTAAGGAGCACCATCTGAGTAAAATTTCTTAATGTCTTTTAAAGCTTCTCTACATTTATAATATTTTTCCCTCTGAATCACAAACTTATCTGCCTGGGGAAAAATCTTACAATGTATAAAAATTATGTATATAGATTTTGGACTATCCTTGGAAAATCCAAGACATATACTCAGAGTAGAGTCATTGCACATTTTCATTCATTCATTCAGTCAGTCAGTCAGTCAGTTAGTAATCACTTCTTTAACAAATAACTATTGAGCACAATTGATTGCCACTGACAAATGTTGAGGACATAAAGATGGATGAGACATTGTCCCTCATCTCAAAAAGTTTTTGATCTGGAATGGGAGCCTGATATAAAATTGTATGAGAAGGACTGTGATAAAATTGAGCACATGGTGCTTTTGAAGCTCAGGGCAGCAGCATCCAGCCACCTTGGAGGAGTGATTGCTGTCCTCCTATCTAACTTAATAATATGTTTGAAGATCATGTTGTCTCTACTTTTTCCTGTGATTCCTGGTAACAGAATTTGGCTAAAAGCAATGCAATTCTTATCCTGTAACATTCTAGTTAATGCCTATGAAACCTACTAATTTATTGTCTAATTTTCTAGAGGAGAAAAGGAAACCAAGGTTTTCATCAGACTCTGAAAGCCCTCTGCCTGAAAAATGGCATCTATGCTTCCAGGACTCTTGCAAGAATAGATTTGAATGAAGCCATCACTCAGCATATTTATAACCAAATTGATCCCATTTTTTGGAGGTATTTTTAGGTAAGAGATCTTTCATCTCGTTCCTTCATGAACAAACATCTGAAGAACACTGGGCCATAGTCTCATCTTTAAGAATTTGTGCTTTGGAACTGGATGTGTAAAGAGTAGCTTGCAAGTTGAAGAGGAGAGCTTGGTCTTTGGCAAAATATACAAAAGCCTTCTTAGGTAGGTTTATTTAACAATTTCCCATGCTGACTTAGAGTAGAGATTGTGATGCTGCTTTCAGATACATATTATAATTTCCATTATTTTTCAAATATCTCAAACATGTAGCAGGGGATAAATTTTCTTAGGGATCTGAGCCCAGGACAGGGTATTTTGGTTGGAGAGAATGGAGTTAAGCAAACACATGGCAGTCAGGACTTTCCCTGAATATGAAAAGGAAAAATGGCTCAATGATGACTCTGTATGTTTTTGACACACTGAATGCCCATAGTTGGTTTGTGTTGGGGAGGTGTAACTTTACGGTGCACCCCTCTTTCCCTCCTCCCCTGACTTCTAATCCCTTTTTCCATCAACAGAATCAGAATCTCTTAATCTCTAAGTGTAGCAGCCTGTCCACAATCTCGCTTCTCCATCACCTCTGACATTCACTGTGGTCAATCACCTGCTGCTTCTTGATCCATTCTCCCACCTTTACATGTGACTTACTCAGCACCTACATTTTCCACCCCTGCTTTTCTGACAGTTTCTTTATACACATTTTGGGTCATGCCATTCTATTGATGCCCACCCAACCCCTGTTTAGAATTCTGTAGGATAAATTCCAAATTCCTTAGAGTGTCATTCAAGTCATTTCTGCCTCACTCCCACCTGCCTTTTCCAGTCTTTCCCTAACCTGTAGCCTAGCATGGGCCCTCTGTTTTGGCCAGCCTCCTGGGTAGGAAAGAGTTACCATGATGTGCCAGGCTCTGAGCTCAGCACTTTGCATACATTATATCATCGAATACTCCCAATTACCCCATAAAGTCACCTCTGTTTTTTTACATAGAAAAATCTGAAATTTGGAGGAATAACACAACTCTTCCAATATCACCCAGCTCATAAGTAGAGAGCTAGAAATTAAAGCCTGTGCTCTCTCCTCTGCAATATGTTGCTTCTTATTCCTGGGATACTCTGAAACTTTGTTCATTATATTATCCCCATGGTGAATAACTCTTTCTTCTTTTCACTTCCCTAAATCTTACCTGTCTTTTAAAGTGTAGGTCAAGTTCCACCCTTTCAAGTAGAAACAACTGGGCAGTGAAAGATTATGAATTTTTAAGTTAGGCAAAACTGGTTCTGCCACTTATTAGCTGTGTGTCCTTGGGCACATTGGTAATCCTTTCTGAACCTCAGGTTTGTCATCTGTAAAATGGGGATTATCATATTACCTTCATAGGTTTTTTTTTAAATCAAGAGCTTAGGACAGTCACAGTGCTTGGCACATTATTAGCATTTGATAACTGTTAGATCTCATCCCTTTCTATTTGCTTAGAAATTTATTCAAGGCCACCAGCTAGTTACTATTTGTTTAAACCTCACATTAGCCACTACTTTCTGTTAACATTTTGCTTTGCTTTCTTCTGTTGGGCGGGAAACCTCTCTGGTTCTGGTCTGATGCCTCATATACATGCTTTTAAGCACTCATTGCAGGAGAAAATGATGCAAATTGGGATAAGAAATGGCTGGATATATGATAGCTATAAAAAAAGTTTCCTAATCCAGGAGATAAGGTCCTTATTAAATGAAGAAAGTAGCAAGTTTGGGTAGTGGCTTTCTCTCCAGAAGGATTTTGGAGTTTGCCTATTTATCTTCCTGCTTATTACCCAGGAGTTTCTGGGGTCTGGAAGTACTCCTAGGAGGAGCCATGAAATACAAGCCATAATGGGGCAGGGGGGAATGACAGACTGCTACAGAGGTGTGGGACACCCAGGCCAAGTTTCTTCCACTGTAAAGCAACTGATAGTAAATGCTGAGGTGGTAAAGTAGGTTCATTTCCCAAGAGGAATCTTCCAAGAATCCCTAATTTTACAAAAATTTGAATCAAGTTTAACATTTTCATTAATGTCTCCATTATTTTTGCCAGTGATATGAATTATCATCCAAAGTAGTGGAGCTGAAAGAAGTTAAGGTATCATGTTTTAGTTTTGAGTATTTAAAATTCTTATCCATGGCTTACTGTCTTCCAGGCCCAACCCAATTTATATGGCAGCACTGGAGAAACAGCTTGTGCCTCCTACCCCAAAGGACCTATTCCAGGAACATCCCATTCAAGTTTGCCTTGCACATGCTTGAGTTCAACTCAGCAAGTATTTACCAAGTGCTTCATCGGTGCCAGGTGCTGTAGGAAACACTTTTGTTTATAAGAGGCTTATGACAATGTTCTGGTCTGTGAAAAGACAGCCTGGAGTCAAGCAACCATGATATAAGGCAGGGGGAATAGCTGCCACACCCAGGAATGCCCACCTGCTTCTGATGAAGGATCTGCAGCAAAGGGCCTTTTTTAACCTGGCTCCCAAGTAAGTGCCATCCTGGGAGGCCTGGAGGTGCACATTACCAGAAGGAAGAGGAGGACCTACCAGTCTCTCAGCACCTCTGTTTAGAATGACCTGACCTCCTGCTATGAGGTTGCTTCCCCAGGAGAGCAGTGTCACTGCTTCTTCTGGGGCTTCCTGTCAACCCTGTAAGTGTCCTTTATTGCCACTCCCTCCTCAAAATTTTATCCTCCTGAGTCCTAAGTCCAAGTAGCAAGGACCTGGGGACAGGTCATTAATGACCCCTTTTAATCTCTTTCTTTATCTAGATACCTTGCTTCTCCTCTCCATGCTGCATTACAGCTAATTAGACTCCAAAATCTATTATCTCATTTTCATTCTTATTATCTTTAAGTGTATGTAAAATCACTTCCCAGGGCCTTTTTGTTTCAGTGGTCCCATTGTACCACTGAAATAATACTGAGAGTATTATTTGCTTCTGTTGTTGCATTGTTAACCTATTTCCACCACTGTGGAACTGATGTTCTCTCTTTCTTATATAGATGTATATGTATATAGGTACATATATGAACATGTATACAGAAACTTTTTTCCCTGATGCTAAAGATATCTAACTAAGTCCTTGTTGTAGTGTGACTGTGGCTATCATTTTTGCCAGAGGCAAAAAAGCCTGCGAGAGAATGGAAGATGCCATCAGAAGAGGGGTGGAGCAGCAGGTGGCTGAGGGCATGTTTGAAAGGGCTTAAGAGAGGCTGCAGTTCCCATTTCAGCTCCTGAAGGTGGTCTGCATCCAAAACCAGGGAGTGCACTGCGGGGGTGGAAGAAGCAGGGACAGAAGGTGGAAGAAATAGTAGTTACATGGGTCCAAAAAAAGAGCTGGATGACTTCTGCAAAGTGGGCCAGACATGCCCAGAATACAGGGTAGGAGGCCTGTCAGGGCTTGGCATTCTGCTTCACTGCACTGCATGTTGGGCTTGGAGTCTCTTCAGGGGCTGTGATTTCAGAAATACAGACTATCCATGTTTTCTTGTGCCTTTCCTGTTTAATAAGTCATCCTTATAACAATCCTGGTGACACCTAGTCCTATGTCTAGGCCTTGAACTTCCTTCATCAACTAGTTCATCTCAGCCCCAGCAGCTCTGTGAGGTAGGGAATATTATTGTTCTCATTTCATGGATAAGAAAATTAAGGCACAGAGAGGGTATCCACAGGTCATGCAGCTAATTGGTGAGCTAGGATTCGGGACTAGGTAGCCTGACTTCAGGGTCCCCAACAATATCATAATCTCAAGAGAAGAAAGAAATCCCTTATCTACAAAAATTTTGGTCATTAAATAAATGTCATAAACTATTATAGGTAGATCATTTACAGTGCCTAGATTTAGGATTGATTTTGTCTGTCTCAGGAGACAGTTCCTAACAGCTTCCTCTGGATTAAATACTTCTGTCAGGTATGTTGGACCATCTTGCCTCAGCTCAGGATCTTCGGGCTTGCCCTCCCATCCCCCAAGTAATATAAATAGAAGTTCTTTGTCAGAATCTAAACTTCTGTTGGCCTTCTGCTTGACCATGTGAGTCTTCAAATTTGTCTGCCTCAGTCCAGGCTGAGCTGACCCTCTCTCCCAGCCACCTAAGGAGCCTGACTTGCTGCTATTTTAGAATACCTCTGAACTGACCTTCCAGTAACATCCCAAACCTGCCTTTGCCCAATCCCCTCCACTACTCCCACCACTGCAGCTTTGGAAAACACTTTTTTCCTCAATACAAAGCAGGTAATTTCCCTTGGAGGAGGCCAAGAGGTATCTTGTTTTCCAGTAGCAGTTTAGTTTCTGTGATTTAGCATATTACCACAAGCTACAACTACATGCAGAACATAGGATGAATTCTACAATAGTCAATCCCATGGTAGTACATAGAAATTGGAACTTTAGGTGCCCAATAAAATAATTCCTTTAAAAAACAATTACAGTATTGACCATGTGAAATCTATCTTAAACCACAGAGATGTAGGAAGTTAAAACTGAGTAAGACCATAGAGAATACATAGTCCCATTCCCTAACTTTAAAGACAAGGAAACTGAGGCCCAGAGGGGTTCAGCTAGAGCTGAGAGTAGGGCTCCTAAGCTCCTGGTTTGGTGTGTTGAAGAAAAAGCATAAGATTTGAAATCAGGAGGTCTAGATATAAAACTAGGCTTTGCCAGGCTAGGAGTCAGGTGTTTTTCAAAGAGAAGCAAGAAGTGGTTAGAAGAGGGAAAGTTGTTTTAGCTGATAATAGGACTGAGATTATCAAGAAGATATTTCTCAAGTAATTGGAAAGAAGAATCTGGTGTGTCAAGTATGGTATATTGCACAAAGCAAGCTCTCAATAAACATTTAACCAATGACTAAATGCATGATGTGTTAATGGCCAGCTCTTTTCCTATTTTTCCATCTCTGCTGTTCCTATTCTCTCCCCCATGTCTCAGTGCATCCTAATTATGTCTTTTTGGTTGTTTGTTTTTTTTAGATTTATTTTTATTTATTTATGCCCCCCCTCCATGTTTTGTGCTCATTGTCTGCTCTTTGTGTGTTCTTCTGTGTCTGCTTGTCTTCTCTTTAGGCGGCACTGGTAACCAAATGTGGGACCTTCCAGAGTGGGAAACAGGAACTCAATCTCTTTTGCCACCTCAGCTCCCTGGCCTGCTGCATCTCTTATTGTCTCTTCTGTGCCTGTTTTCATTGCATCATCTTGCTGCATCAGCTCTCTGCACAAGCCAGCACTCCATGTGGGCCAGCTCTCCACTCAGGCCAGCTTGCCACATGGGCCAGCTTGCCTTTCACCAGGAGGCTCCAGGAACTGAACCCTGGACCTCCTATATGGTAGATGGGAGCTCAATCACTTGAGCAACATGTGTTTCCCCTTATTAGGTCTTAATTCAGTCAATCAATATTTGAGATACAATCCTCCATGAATGGGTGGGGGAGGAGATGCTGAGGCAGGTTGGACCCTTCAGAAATGCTGCCCTGGTCACTTCTGGGCTTTTTGGTGACTCACCCTTGGAGTAGACTTTGAATTTGGTAATCTCCAGTCTGCATCTTCTCCTGCTGGGGGTTTTGGGGGGGTTCCTTCTGTAGGAATCACTTTCCCTTTGGCCATGCTGTTCTAACAAGATGAACTCCTTTGTCATGTAGAATGGAATCACTGAGAATCTCAAGGACAGTATCTGCACCATGCTGACCCTTGCTTCATCCCAGGGGGAAGGTCTCTACAAGGAACTTGCAGGTAAATACATTAAACATTGCATATAAGGTGATCATGCACACACACCTAGCTATGTAGCTCCTTACTGGATTGTTTGAAAAAATTAGATTATGAAGTATTTCCAGACAATGAATGGACATGATGGTGACCACACAGATGCACCACCCTTTCCTGAGCACTGACTGAGACTAAACATAGTCGGGGCCTTCAACACACCCCACTGAATTCCCATATTCAGTGTGGGAGCCTCACATTCAGTTCTCACATTCAGTACCTCACAGAGGTCGATGTTATTTGACCATTTTGCAGACACAGAAACAGAGACTCAGAGAGGGTGATGTGCCCAAAGTCCTGTGGCTAGGAATTGGTAGATTCAAATCTATCCCTTTCCATGACTCTGTTCTGCAATCTCATAAGGGCTTTCCTTTAAGTTGTCACTTTCTCAGGAAAGGCCTCATCTTTCTGGTGGTGGTTTCTAGTGGAAAGTTTTCCCTCAATCCTTCAGGAGCCTGAGAATGCAACACCAGATATGTGTGGGCTGAGGCAGGCAGCCACCTCCCTGTCATGCCCTGCCATGGCCAGGCTCCCTGCTACCTGGCACACAGAAGGCTGCAGAGTGGGTCATCCTCTGGGTGCACCCAGCAAAAAACAGCTGACCAGTCTAGTCTAGCAGACTCCTGTGGCTCAGAGGCCTTGGACTAGGCTTACTGCCTATTAGAGCTAGTGGGAGGACTAATGGCACATTACTGGTGAGAGTGTAAGCTGGTGGGAAGGCAATTGTGCAGTTTCTAGCAAAATTTAAAATGCACATATCCTTCAGCCAGTAGTCCCACTTCTAGGAGTTTATCCTGTCTATGTCCTCATACATGGGTAGACTGGCACATGTACAAGTTAATTAAATTATGTACATCTAATTTAAGGCTAAATTAAATTAGGTACACCAAAATATGGAGGACTGTGCAACTGTTAAAATGAATAATGCAGCTTTATATGCTGTGATATGAATCAGCCTCCAAAATACATTGTAAAGAGAAAAAAAAAATCGAAGTGAAAAGTTTTGTGTAATCTACTATCATTTGAAACACATATACATATGTTTGCGTATGAATGAAATTCTCTGTGGGATATACAAGAAACTGGTAACTGTTGTCTCTAAGGAGGGGATCTGGGTTCAGAGAGAAGCAGGAGATTTACTCTGTATTCTGTATATTTTTGTGCCTTTTAAATTCTGAACCATATGTCCAGTGATCTGCTAGGAAAAAAATAGATCTGATGCTAGTTCTGAGTAAATCAGGGTGAAATTGATCAGAGCTGTTTTACAAAGTAAAAGCCCCATTTGCTGCTTTACACATGTGCTCTGCATTTATCTCTTTCTCTGGAAATCCTCATTGTCCCCACCTCTGGATGCCTGAGTGGTGCCTCACCCACTCTTACTCATCTCCAGGGAAAGAGATACAACACTGCCACATTAATTTACTGGTCTCTCTCTTGATCCTTTGTTTAGGTCTTCACAACAATCTAAGCTTTTAAGATGATGGTCAGCCAGTTGTGTCTTCTTAAAGAACACTCACTCACCAAAGATCTTACAACAATCTGGATCTCAGAGATAGACAATATGCCCCTCAATTTGATATAAATAGCTCCTGTCAGAAGTTAAGGCTAATTTCTTTTTTCCCCCCACTGTCAATAAGAAATGTATACTCTGTAGAGGGTGCTGAGACAGTTATCAAGGACACAAAAAGGTCTATAAAAAACAGTAATACTCTCAAGGAGCTTATCACCTGGTTGGCAAGACAATATGTGTAAGAATGTGACAATATTGGATAATAAGCATTCACTCAACAAGTAACTGTCATCACCTCCTGGGTGCTGGGCAGTGTTCAAGACACTAAGGACCCAGCAGTGACCCATACAGAAAAAATGCCCACCTTTACATTGCTTACAGCTCAGGGGCAATAAAGAAAATAATAAGTCAAATATCTGGAAGGCCCAATGGTGGTAAAGGCTATGGATAAAAGTAAAGGAAGGGGAAGCGGGTGTGGCTCAATGGATAGAGCTCCCGTTTACCATATGGGAGGCCCCAGGTTCACTTCCCAGGGCCTCCTTGTGAGGGCAGGCCGGCCGGCCCTCGCGGCAGGGTGGGCTGATGCAGCAAGACCTCATATCAGGAAGTGGGTGTGGCTCAGCTCAATCGATAGAGCCCCCGTTTACCATGTGGGAGGCCCTGGGTTCGCTTCCCGGGGCCTCCTTGTGAGAGCAGGTCAGCCCGTGCAGTGCGGTGGGCTGATGCAGCAGGACTTCACAGCAAGGGGAAGATAAGCAGACACAGAAGAAATACACAGCGAATGGACACAGTAAACACAAGCAGCAAGGGGGGGATAAATAAATAAATAAATAAATCTTTAAAAAAAAGTAAAGGAGGGAAAGGAGAATGGGACTGCTGGGAGTAGGTGGCAAGGTTGTCAAGGATGGTCTCACTTTCAAGCAAAAGACCTGAGGGAACTGGCCCAGTTTGGACAACAGAGTGGTTATTCAAGGCAGGGACTTTGGGGAAGCCTCATGTAAGTGGGGTTCAAGGATAGAGCCCTGAAACATTTTAAGAGGCTAAGAGGATGGAGGCCTTCCAGACACAGAGCAGGACAAATAGACTCACAGTTCTCACTCCCCTCCTGCTCATGAGTCCCACAACAGGCCAGGCTGAGAGCCAGGTGGTGTCATGGGCTGTGGCACACACAGTCAAGGGGGGTCAGAAAGATCTTTAGGAGCAGGGTTGGGACCAAGAGCAGGTAGACCAGACCGAAGGTCAGTCTGAAATGTTCCTGCCAGAGAGGATGTAATGTAATTGCAGATCCTGGGATGAAAATACAAGGGGATTGGCCTATGTGCTATCTAAGATCTCACATTCTGGGCCAGGTGACCCAGATCATAACAGGATTCTTGGGGATTTGTTTTTCTGGGGACTTTTCTGAAATGCATGCTGTATGCTCTTCTGCAGATGTCAAGAGTGAATACAAGGAGATGGAAAAGCTCCACAGAAGCCTGTGGGAGGTTGCTGAGTACTCACTGCTAAGGAGGGGCATGCAAGATTTCCTCCTGAGACAGTCTTCCAGCAAAGCTGCCCCTCCTCAAAATCTTTAGTTCATGGGGATTAGCCCCAAGGGTGTGAAAAATAAGCCCAGGACCAAAGAATCAGAATTACCTCTTTTTTTTTT
>JAQZBX010053631.1:7205-18882 GCA_029593785.1 Cabassous unicinctus | reverse complement strand
TATTGTGTGCCTCTAATTTTTTTTTTTTTTAATCTCACTTATCGTGTCCTTCATTCCCATGAGTTCTGTCACTTTTCTTTTCAGGTTTTCAAATTCTTCTTTTTGCTTGCTCAGTGTTTTCTTGACTCCTTTACCTCTTTAACCATATTGTCTTTCAATTCATTGATTTGATTTTGGAAATTTGTATGAATCTCATTGATTAGTTGTCTCAAGTCCTGTATCCAATCTGGGTCTTTGATATATTACTTTGTTTGGGCTATTTCTTCCAATTTCGTAGTTATGGCTTGTAAATTTTTGCTGATGTCTAGGCATCTGATTATGATGGTGAATTTACTCTGTTGCTCAATTTCTCTCTCTTATGTAGGGATTTAGTGGTGGGAGATTGTGTTATTGCTGTTCTTTGATTTTTGGTTCAACCTGTTCTAGTTCTTTAGGATTGTCCCTGTTAGTTGCTCAAATCTGGGCCCTGGACCCAGTAATGGGTTGCAGACCTGCTCCCAAGTATAGTTTCCCTATACTAACCTGCCTCAACTCCCCCCATCAGAGACTTTACACCCTTATTCTAAAGGAGAGCTGAAGAGCGATGGTCAGTCTTGTGTAGCTGCTTCCTGCTGGTTAGGGAGAGTAGGCCCTGCCTGACAGA
Organism: Cabassous unicinctus; assembly: GCA_029593785.1. Lineage (NCBI taxonomy): Eukaryota > Metazoa > Chordata > Mammalia > Cingulata > Chlamyphoridae > Cabassous > Cabassous unicinctus. The sequence goes on along the minus strand of JAQZBX010053631.1, from coordinate 18,239 downwards.
GCGTAAAACCCTCTGGCTATTCTATTGAGGTTGAGGGAAGATGAGCCCAGCACCATGGTTGGAACTGGATGAAATCCCCACATGACTAATTTCTCGTTCTGGAAGGCATTGATTCTGGATAAAATAAACTTAGTTAAAATTTAAGATACATGGTCCTACTGAAAAAATAAAGATGGGGAAGCGGATGTGGCTCAGTTGGTTGGGCTCCCATTTACCATGTGGGAGGCCCTGGTTCAATTCCAGGGGCCTCCTGGTAGAGACAAGCCGGCCCACGTGGTGCGGTGAACTGGCACAGCAAGATCACGCAACAAAGGGAGAAAAGCAGACACAGAAAAATGCACAGCAAATGGACACAGCAAGCACAAGCAGCAAGGGGTGTGTGTGTGGATAAATAAATAAATAAAAATAAATCTTTAAAAAAAAAAAAGAATAAAGATGATGGTGGTAAATGGCCCCAAAAAAGGGGACCAGCCGTGACATACTGGACATGACATACTGAGAAAGGCCAGGTGGCTTCAGAGGCTACATCCTCCCAAAGTTGATGGGAAACAGTATTCTTCCTTGAGTTCTTTTATGCTATTGGTTAACTCTAGGGAGAGATTGTGGTAGACTTTCTGGGTTTGTTATAAACTGCCAACCCCAGTTCCCATGGCGGTGGTTATGCCTAGGACAGCTAGGAGAAGTATGCGGAGAGGCACTGCCCTAGACATAAACTCACAAAGGCCGTCTAGGCAACAACAAGACAAGCATGTGGCAAGCAAAATAAAGACAGTACTTAAGAGAGCCATTCCTTTATCTTAGAGGCACATTCTTTAATTACTTAGAAAATTAATTAAATTTACCAGGACTTTTTTTTTTTAAGATTTATTTTTATTTATTTATTTATCCCCCCTTGCTGCTTGTGCTCGCTGTGTCCATTTGCTGTGCGTTTTTCTGTGTCTGCTTGTCTCTGTTTGTTGTGTCATCTTGCTGCATCAGCTTACTTAGCCGTGCGGGCCGTCAGCGTGCCACACCGTGTGGGATGGTTTGCCTTCACCAGGAGGCCCCGGGAAACGAGCCCGGGGCCTCCCATATGGTAAACGGGGGCCCAACCAATTGAGCCACATCCACTTCCCTACCAGGACTTTTAACATGTTCAATATCCCTCTGCCTATGATCTAGAATAGAGAGATATTATCATATTCATCAGGCATGTAGGTACAGGACTTAATACTAATAAGTGTACTAATCAATGCATAAGTTCCTCTTTGAACTGCAGTTAATAGATCTAAGCTCCAGGTTTGCAATACTATACATATTGTCTCTCCATGAGAGCAGGCCATAATGCCAATGGTGTTTGTTTAATCTCTACTCACATTACTCTGGTAATTATTGCTCCACTTGGTATGTCCTTCACACAGCCAGCATGCTGCAGCACTGTTGGCCCTTGGAGGAAAGTTCCAATGATTCACTGGCTGGTGCACAGCACCCTTTGGCACTATGAAGCAGAGCCAGTCTGGAGGCAATGTCCATTGTAAACCTGGCCATGTTAATTCATCACTGGCTGCTGCAGGAGTCCAAAACTGCAGCGTACTCTCCATCCACTTCAGGAACATGTCCAGATGTGGCAGATACTTTTATTCTTTTAGGCATCATAATGACTGACCTAGCCAATAACGCAAATGGAGAGGCACCATGAAGGTATTTGGGGCCTGGTTTGAATGCACAAGAGAGTTTGACAATACTAGTATAGGGAAAAGAGGGAAGACAGGCAGACACAGCAGAGAACATAACCATGAGACCCCACCTGGAAAGCCCCTGCTACTAAGAAAGCCAAAACGACCCTGTCGAGACCCTGGCCACAAGGTTCCATTTGTAACTCTTTCTGGGGTGAAGGGGAAGCCCTGGATACCTCTAAACAAAAGGCCTTACCACTGGCCCCCTGAGAGCAAACATGTGGGACAGCCAATCAGAACAGCAAACAGCTGGGGCCCCTCCCCAACATTAGGAAAGGAGAGGAGGAGAGGACTTAAAAGGCCTAACCTGGGACCGCACGTGCATGTCTTAGCCTGCCTGCAACCCATGTCTCAAGTTGTGTACTTATCTCATTTCTAGTTTTCTCGTTTCTTAATAAACTCATTACTCCCTTGCCGACCCTATTGCATGTCCTTAAGGTCTTTCATGCGACTTAGCCAAGAACCTAGAAGCCCAGAACCAGAGCATTCCACTAACAAGAGGAGCAGAAAAAGGAAAGAATAAAGAAAAGTGAAGAGAGCCTGAGGAACCTGTGAGACACCATCAAGTATACCAATATAGGTATTGTGGGATCCCAGAAGAAAGAGAGAAAGTGGCAGAAAAAAACATTCAAAGAGATAATGGCTGGGAAGCAGATGTGGCTCAAGCGATTGGGCTTCTGTCTACCATATGGGAGGACCCGGGTTTTATCCCCTGGGGCCTCCTGGTAAAGGCATGCCAAGCCCACACGGTGACCCAGGCCCACGACGCGAATGATGCAGCAAGGTGATGACGCAACAAAAGAGAGATGCAGGGGAGAGTCAAGGCGAGACGTGATAGAAACTAGGAACTGAGGTGGTGCAAGTGACAGTGTGCCTCTCTTCCACACTGGAGGTCCCCAGGTTCGAATCCCGGTGAAGCCTAGAGGAGAAAAACGAGAAGAGGAGACAAAAAGAAACAGACACAGAAGATCACACAGCAAATGGACACAGACAGTGAACAGCAGGGTGGGGAGGAGGGGGAGAAAAAAAAATGGCTGAAAACTCCTCAGATTTAACAAAAGATATGAATATACATATCCAAGACGTCCAAGCAACTCCAAACACTATAAGCCCATCTAGACCCATGGTGATGTAGCATATTATAATCAAACTGTCGAATGCCAAAGGTAGAATTCTGAAAGCTGCAAGAGAGAAGCAACATGCCATGAGTAAGGGAGGGAATCGCAGTAAGATTAAGTGCTGTGGGGGCGGATGTGGCTCAAATGGTTGGGCGTCCATCTCCCATATGGAGGGACCTGGGTCCAATCCCCAGGACCTCCCGGTAAAAGAAAAAAAAAAAAAAAAAAAGATTAAGTGCTGATTTCTCACTGGAAATCATGGAAGTAAGAAGGCAGTGAGATGACATATAAGTGCTGAAACCAAAAACTGCCAACCAAGAATTCTATATCTGGCAAAATTTTCTTTCAAAAAGAAGGGCCAGATTAAGACATTTCCAGATAAACAAAAGCTGAGGTATTTCACCAGCACTAGACTGGCCCTACAAGAGAGGCTGAAGAGATTTCTGCAGGTTGAAAGGAAAGGACAATGGAGGACAGTTCAAAGCCGCATGAGGAAATAAAGATCTCCAGCAAGGGTAGCAACATGGGTAAATATAAATGCCAGTACTGTTGTATTTTTGGTTCATTACTCCACTTTTTACTTCCTATAGCATTTAAAAGGCAGATGCATAAAATATAATGATAACTCCGTGATTTTGGACTCATAATGTAGAAACATGTGATTTGTGACGAGAACTACATAGAGGTGAGGGGATAGAGGGTTATGGGAACATATTTTGTGTATAATATTGAAGTTAGGTTGGTATCAAAGCAAATGAGAATGTTATAGATTTAGGATGTTAAATTTAAGTTCATAGTAACTACAAAGAAAATATTGGAGAATATGCAAGTTCATAGAGACAGAAATTAGATTGTAGGTTGCCAGGGGTGGGGTAGAGGGGAATGGGGAGTTAATGTGCAATGGGTGCAGGGTTTCTGTTTGGGGAGATGGGAAAGTTTTAGTACTGAAAGATGGTGAGGGTACTGCAACTGCAACTGAAAGGTGGTGAGGGTATTGTGAATGTGATTAATTCCATTGACTGGTCTGCTTGGGAGTGGTTGAGATGGGAAAGTTTAGGTTGATATATGTTCTTACATACACAAAAAGAAAGAGCGCCTAAAGAGCAAATGACAATTAAATGCAATACATGAGCTTGGATGGGATCTAGCAAGGGAAGAGAAAAAGCTTAAAGGGGACATTACTGGGACATGAAAAAATTGCAATAGAGACCATAAGCTTTATATCAATGTTAAATTTCTTGACCTTGATAACTGCACTTACAGTGAGCACATAAGTGAATATCCTTGGTTTTAGGAAGTGTACATGGCAGTATTAAGTGTTCAGGGAGCATAGTGTATACAACCTACACTGAAGAGTTCAGAAAATGGATTGATAGACAGACTGACAAAAGGATAGACAGAATGATAGGGCAAAGGTGGCAAAATGTTAAAATTGGTGGATCTGGGTATCTAGGGGGCTCCAGGTATGTTGGAGTTCTCTGTATGGATTTTGTATTATTTTTGTAACTTTCCTGTAATGAAAGTATTTCAAAATAAACAGTTTTCTGAAAAAGGGCAGGGGAGTCAGTGTACCAAATGACCTTTGGTTGAGGCTAAGAAATGAACTCATGTTATAACTGAAGTCAAAGGCCAGGTGATATTGAAACATGATAAGAGGAGGAGGAACAAGAGAATTTCTGAAGCTTACTCTCTTAAAACTTTAAGTGCTGAATTAAAATGATATCCTAAATTTCAAATTGGGGAATAACACGTTTTGGCCAGTTTAGGAAACAGTACGTAGGTGAGGTTTTTTTTTTTTTTTTTTTTTTTTTTTTCCCATACGTACTTTGGGAAATATGAGGGAAAAGTCTGTGTACAGAGTTTTCATAAAGTTTTAAGAGTTATAATCATAAATAATAATGAACATTTTGTTTGGAATTGTATCTTTTCCAAATGTGACAATGTGTTGGCAAAGGAAGCAAAGCTGTGTTTTCGTTTTTGGAGTACTTGCTATTGTTTTAGTTATTTGAAGGAATTATAACCCTTCGAGGTTATAACTATAATTCCTTAAGGAGTGGCCAAATAATACTTTAACACAAAAGGAAGAGTGTATGGAGAATGCTTGTGATCAAGAGAACTTTGGGAACTGCTAGATCAAGGCGAGGCATAGCAGGGGCTGTGCAGTAAGTGTAGACGGCAATATCAAGTGAATGTTTCCACTACAGATGCAAAAAAAAGAAGGTCCTCGTGCTTAGTCTGTCTGGTTGTGGCAGCCAAGATTAAATGGGGGAAAATTAGGAAATTCTAAAAACATGGGGAAGGGAAAATAATCTTTGCAATTCAGAAATAAACTTGTAAACTGCGAATAGCCTTTTTACTCCACGAAAGGAATTTTTTGAAGTTTGGATTTACAGGAGAAGTGTTGGAACACTATGTCCCCTACGCTCTTCCCTTCTGGTTGATTCCTTCTGGTTAAAGCTTTAACAACTTTGAAAGGTTGAAAAAAGAAAACTTGATTAACAGCAAGCCAGTGGTTCTTCCCTTTGGCCCGGGAGTGATCCTGGGACACTGTGTGAACACTGTGCATTGAGCTTTTAAATCTCTCTCTCTCTTTTTCAAAGGGAGTATTTATTTAAACCAGTAAGAAACCGATAGAAAATGAAATTTTGAAATGACAGTTTAAAATAACATAAAATATAAAATACTTAGAAATAAATCTAGCACAAGATGTCCAAGATCTCCATATGGAAAACCACAGGGAATTATAAAGAGAAATTAAAGAAGACCTAATTGTGCATGGATTATAAAACTCAATATTACAATATCATTTCTTCCCCCAAAAGATTTCTATATTCAATTTAATTCTAACCCAAATCCTGGCTGGTATTATTTTTTAATGGAAAATACGTTATTTTTATTTTTTCTTTCTGTTTTTTTTTTTAAACAAATCAATTTTATTGATACATATAAATAAAGCATACAATTCATCCAAAGTGAAAATATATCAAGAGAATTGAGATGAGACTAAATTGTCAGCCAATTCTCTCTTTCTACAGTAAAGAGATCGGACTTTTTTTTCATAATTTTTCAAGTTCAGCTTTCTCCTACAGAGACTTAACTTTATGTTTTTTTTAAAGATTTATTTATTTTATCCATTTATCCCCCCCTTGCCGCCTGTGCTGCTGTGTCCATCCGCTGCGCGTCCTCTCCGCGTCCGCCCATCTCCCCCTCGCTATGAGGTCTTGCCGCATCAGCCCACGGTGCCGTGCGAACCGGCCTGCCCTCACAAGGAGGCGCCGGGAAGCGAACCCGGGGCCTCTCATATGGTAAACGGGTGCTCCATCCATTGCACCACACCCGCTTCCTGCCGTGAGGTTGCTGCATCAGCCCACCGCACCGCTCAGGCCGGCGTGCCCTCACAAGGAGGCCTCGGGATGCGAACCCGGGCCTCCCATATGGTAAACGGGGGCCCTATCCACTGAGCCACACCCGCTTCCCAACTTTATGTTTTTTTAACAGCTGCTAAAAAGGCCAGCTTTCTGCTAAAGGGTTACATCAAAATAGCATTGTTAACTTTGCCATTTTTGTCTCCTGAAGTCAGATTCTATTTTCTGAATCAAATTTCAGCTTGTTTAACAGACAGTATGGTTGGGCTGCCGGACTTATTTTATCTCTTGAGATTTGCTAGGTAGCTACTTAGAATTTGTCACATATTTAAATGCATGTGTCATGTCCACTAAATTTGTCTTGCAATGCTAGAGTGGGTGCTCTCACTGTGTGCATTGTAGCCTCTGGCTTTTAATCTTGGAATGTATTTACTTACTTAAAGGTAAATAGCAAGTATATTTTAGCGAAAATATGATAGTTACTGTGAACCAGGAAAAGAGAGCACCTATTTTTGTAACACAAATGTGACAATAATAAAATATAATTATTCAAATTGAAATCCCGCCTGAGGGATTAATTAATGTTCTGGTATTAATTTCCTTTTGTTGCTGTAACAAATTTCCACAAGCAACACCAATTTATTTTCCCGCAGCTCTGGAGGTCAGAAGTCTGAAGTGGGTCCTCCAGGACTAAAACCAATGTGCCTGCAGGGCTGCCTTTCTGTGGAGGCTCCAGGGGAGAATCGGTTCCTTGCCTCTTGCCCTGAGGCTGCCCACATTCCTTGCTCGTGGCCAGCTTCTGTCTTCAAAGCCAGCGATGGCAGCATTGGGACTTCTGCTTCTGTCATCTCAACTCCTTTCTGACTCCTACTCTTCCCTCTTTCACGTATAAGGACCCCCTTGTCATTACATTGGGCCCCCCAGTATAATCACCCCATTTCAGGTTCTATAATTTAATCGCACCTGCAAAGCCTCTTTTGCCGTGTAAGGTTCTGGGGATTAGGACATGAACTTCTTGGGGGGGCCATTACTCTGCTTATCACGGTTCCTGAGAACAAAAACTAAGGAAATATTTTCTCCATTAAGGAGTTTAAAAGGCTATGAAATTAGCAATGAATAAGTCAGCTACCTAATTTATATTTTCAAAATTTGCTTTAAAAAAAAACTTCTATTTAAAAAATTTGCTATTTAAAAAAACTTTGCTGTTTAAAAAAACATCTGGGGGAAGCGGGTGTGGCTCAGTGGATAGAGCCCCCGTTTACCATATGGGAGGCCCGGGTTCGCATCCCGAAGCCTCCTTATGAGGGCACGCCGGCCTGAGCGGTGCGGTGGGCTGATGCAGCAACCTCAGGCAGGAAGCGGGTGTGGCGCAATGGATAGAGCCCTCGTTTACCATATGAGAGGCCCCGGGTTCGCTTCCTGGCCCCTCCTTGTGAGGGCAGGCCGGCTCCCGGTGGGCTGATGCGGAAGGACCTCACAGCAAGGGGGAGATAAGCAGACACAGAGAAGACACGCAGCGAATGGACACAGCAGCACAAGCAGCAAGGGGGGGATAAATAAATAAAATAAATAAATCTTTAAAAAAAAAACAAACAAAAAAAACACATCTGGGTGCTTTAAAATAATTGCATGTTGCAGAATAACCTGAACTTTGTGTATACCCGAAAAAAATCCTTTTAATACCACTAGGTGATGTATATCTCTCCTCCCTCTCTGATAAGAGCAAAATCTTTTCCAGGCTTGGCGTTTTCCTTTAGCTTTCTACGTCCATCCAAGTCAGGTAATTTTTCTAGATTATAGTTTTAAATATGCATTCTAAATCATTTGGTTGTCCTTTAAAAGATAAAAGCTTAAAACCAATTTGTGCTATGTTTTATTATATAATTAGAAGAATTTCTAATTCCATTTAATTGGAGGGGGTAGGATGAAATGAATATAAACAGTGTGTAAAAGAGCAACCTCTGTAGAGGAGGTGGGAGTGATTAGGAACGGCTCTGCAGAGCTACAATAGATTGATTTCCATTTCAGGGTTCTGCGAATAAGGGCTTGACAGTTGCAGAGCTATAATACTTTCCATTTCAATAAGTAATTAATAAAATCTTAGGTCTGAATGGTTTCTTAAAAATAAAAGTGATATTTTTAAATCATGTAAATGAATTAAAATTGCTTATTGATTCTTATTTCTTGTTTATTTCCTTAGTGAAACCAATTAAGTCAGTGAGAAATTTGAGGAGGGGAGGAAGCCACAATCAGTGCTAGTCCAAACTTCTTTTTTATTGTTAAAATATCTAGTCTTTAAGTCATTTGTTGGTTTTAAAATTTATAGAACCAGGGTTTATAATCCTAATGTGGTTACATGAGGAATAATCGCTCATAGCAGACCTGAATAAATCCTAAAATCTTTCTAAAAACCAGATTTGAACATTCTTTTGATATTTTATAAGAATTTTCGTATTCTGATTCTCCATTGCCTGTATTGTTTCCCTGACCCTCTTAAGTTTTGCTACAACAGAGAGCAAACACCCATAGCTCCCCCCACCCTTTTCTCTGCAACATTCCCTGCATCCGCTAGAAGTGCAAGCTTTGTGTCCTTGGCACTTTGAAAGGAAGCGAACAGATCTAAGAATTAAAGCTGGAACAGAGAGAAAAGGTGCAAGGCCAAAGTCAAAATTAGGTGTCACTAGTAAAGAATGCCCCATAGCTAGGACTTGGCCCGGGTGGGGGTGTGTGTGGGGGTGGGGAGCTGACAATCTTAATTTCCTATTTTTTTTTCCCTGTGCAAAATGAAGTTCTGCTTTATCTTACTAAAAGGAATCAGTCCACAGAAGTCTGTTTTTTTTTCCCCACCCTTATAATTTATGGGATGAATGTGAATGTTTTGGACCTTTAGGCTAGGACAGTGGTTCTCACCTGGAGGTGATTTTGCTCCCAGGTGACATTTGGCAACATCCGGAGACCTTTTTATCGCAGCTAGGAGTTGCTACTGGCATCTAGCGGGCAACGGTCAGGGTGCTGCTAGACATCCTGCCCTGCACAGGACCGTGCTCCCCACCTCCCAGCGAAGAGTTATCCTGCTCTATGTAACAGGGAAAGTGGAAAAGCCCTGAGATAATAGGATGTTGTTTAATTTTGGACAGACTTTTCCGTATCAGATGAAAGGGCTTACAAGATTTAAATTTTTTTTTTTTGTAAAAGTATAAGCACTAGAGGGCAGTACCTGCCCAGCAGTTGCAACTGGTGCTATTCCAATTACGGGGTCTTGGAAGAAAGAGAACTTGTGAACTAGGTAACTTGAAGAGAAGTGACTGCAGGAGACCCTTAAAGAGCTATTTAAGTAATTCTAAATCAAAAGACAGTTTTAACGACTACCGCTTCCCAAGTTAATAAAAGCAGAGCAAGCGTTTTTTTCTTCTTTCTATAACGAAGCCTTGTGAGCTTTTGCCAGCGAAGGGAAACATTCACACCAGGTTTTCACACACAGAGACACTAACGTCATTGCCACTCACACTTCTCTTTGCTTCATCGAGGCAGGTGGTGGAGAGTCGTTATTCCTAGGGCGTGGGGGTCATCGTAATGCTGTGGGAAGCTGCGTCTGGAACAGGGGCACTTAGAGCAGATTGGCAGAGCATGGCGATGGAATGAATCCATCAGGCTCGTCAGAGTCTGACTCAGCTCTTTGGTCCTTTGAAACAGATAAATAAAAACCAGTTTGTTGCTTGAAGGTATTTACATTCAGCCAACTAGGCAAGAATGCGATACACTTTTCTCTTTTCTCCTAAGGTTCAGTCCAATTGTTGTTCTTGTTGAGGTATAATACACATAACACAAAATGAACCATTTTCAGTCCAATTTTTTAAAAAATGAAACAATTTTATTTATTTTTTCTTTTTAGTATCAGAGATCCAGGCTCAAACCTAAATTTTTGGATATTTTAATAAGAAATGAACTCCCCCACCTGAGAACAGGACAAACAATTTGCTAAACTCTCATTAAACTTACACATTGCTCTTTGTTTATTAGTAAGCATTTACGATATATAAGCTACAAAGAACGGACATTCAAGTACCTGTCATTCAGCTTAAAAAGCAAAACATCAACAATCCAGGTGAAGTGCCCCTGTGCATCCTTCTCTTGACATCCCCATTTGTTTCTTCATAGCTTCATAACATATGTTAAATATCCACAGTAATATATAATTTTTGTGTATTAAGAATTTTATATAAATGGCATCATAAGTCTTCTGTAATTTGTGTTTTCCCTTCAACATTTTGTTTGTGAGATTTATCCATGTTGATATATGTAGCTCCAGTTATAGTGTACCAATGTTGGTTTATCATCTTCCTATTTTAGATTTCTAGGTGGTTTCCAATTATTTGCTAGTGCAAGTAATGATGAAACGATGTTATGAACATTTTCATGTGTAACTGCTTGCGCGCATGAGTAAGATTTCTCTAGGGCAGGAGACGGGACATTACAGCCCAGCCGGTGGGCCAAAGCCAACCCTCTGCCTGTTTTTGTACGGCCTAAGAGCTAAGAATGGTTTTTACTATTTCTGAATATTTTTTAAAAATCAAAAGAAGGATAATATTTTGTGACACATGAAAATTATATGAAATTCAAACTTCATTGGCATGAACACAATTTTATTGGAACAGCCACCGTCATTCGTTGATGTGTTGTCTATGGCTGTTTTCGGGCACCTAAAATATCCCCTGCAGCACCTAAAATCTCCACTCTCTGGCCCTTTATAGAAAAATTTGCCTACCCCTGATCTAGGGTACCCACCTAGAAATGGGAATAGCCGTGTTGCACATTTCCCTTTTTTTTTTTTTTTTT
>JAQZBX010053630.1:0-18839 GCA_029593785.1 Cabassous unicinctus | reverse complement strand
TGGAGATAATAAGATACATGGTTTCCAAAAATGGAAACAATGATAAATTATTGGGTTTTATTTATTTATTCCCTCTTCTTGATTTTCTGGATTATTTCCTTGGGCACTGAAAATGAAACAAACAACCCAATCTCTTTTTTTTGATTTTAGCAAAAGAAAATTTATTTTGCTCAATTACTCTAGTAAGAGTAGAATAAATATTCTAGTAGTATATTCGCTATCCAGGATTATCAAATGCTAGAAATTCTTCCATTCAGACTTTTCATAGCTTTTCCTGTGTTACCTGCTTGGCCTTCTGCAATGCATACTAGGAAAATGCCCAGTAGATTCATTAAAAAATATTTATTGAAGCCCTATTATTTGGCAGGAACTGTGCTAAAAGCAGAGAATACAATGATGAACAAGATAGGCATAATTTCTACCCTCAGAGAACTGATGTTTTAATGGGGGTGACAAACATGTAAACACATAAACAAGATAATTACAGACAGTGATAAAGATTATGAAGAGATCAAAGAGGATTGTGAAGAAAGAATGACATGTGTGCTAATTTTAGATATGGGATCAGGAAATGTTGAGATAACATTTGAGGTAAGGATAAGGAAGTTCCAGTTTTAAGAAAAACTTTATAAGGAGCAATTTTGATAAAATGCACAATAAGTATCAAGGCCTACAAGTGGAACTAGGTTTAACTTGTTTGAGGAGGAGAATGGAGGCCACTGGACTAAAGTGAAATGCATAAAGTGGTGATTACTACAAGATTATTTGGGAAACTGGTTAGATAATGGTGCTTTTACTGAAATTCTAAACTCTGGAGTATGAGAAGTTTGGAAATATCTGGAGAAGATTATATATTTATAATTTGAGATTTGCAAGATATCCAGGTAGAGATGTCTAGGAAGCAGTTGTTATACAGTTCTGGAATTCCCAGAGAATCTGGGCTAGAAGAGACTTAGAGGTCATCAATATATAGACATGGTAAGTGAAATGAATAGAAAGAATATGTGGAGTGAAAAGAGCAGGAGGCTTAAAAAAGAAATTTGAGAACTAGCAGCATTTAAGGAATGGAAGAGGAAGAGGAGCCTATCAATGAGATGAAGAAATAGCCAAAGAAGACAGAGTAGAGAAAGCCAAAGGAAGAGGAATTTTCAAAAAGTAGAAAGAGTATATAGCATCAAGAGATAAAGTTAAACAATATTCTTAGAACATCCAAATCGTTGGTTGCTCTTAGCTTGAGCAGTTTTGATGAAGTAGAAGAAACCAGATTATATTATGTTAAGAGGCGAGTAAGGAAATAAAGACAGAATAAACAGTTGAAGGTTTGGCTGTGAAGGAGCAAGAGGAAAGCTGAATGTGGAGGCTGGGGCAGAAGAAAGAATTTTTTAATGTTGCAAAAACATTTACTTTTTAATGTTGTAATAATGGAGTCAGTACAGTGGGAGAAGATAAAGGTAAAGGAAAGGGAGAAGAGAGGTGATTGATGTTTTATGTTCCCTAAAGATATGTGTGGTGATATGATTCAAAGCAGAGGAGAATATTTTCTTTGTAACTGAATGGAAGAAGGAAAAAAAATTCTTAAGTAGGTTTTTTGAATTGGACATTGGGGGGTTTCCATTCTGGTTTTTACTGGTAGTAGAAAAACTGACAACATCCCAGCTCCTTGAAAGCTTTTTTTTTCTTTTCTTCTGTACAGTGTCCTTGGCCTCCTACCCCACTTTTGTCCACTAATGCTCAGAAACATATCCAATACCGGGAGGGAAGGCGGTGTGACGTCCTTCCTCGCTTCATCGGAGGACTCTTCTCTCCCTCGGTCCCGTCATCCCGACTCCCTGCAGCGCGGCCCCGAAATCCCCACAGCTGCCCCACGGCGGCTGCAGAAGCCCCGGCAGCGGCGCGCCACGGCGCAGGCTCCGCGGCGCGAGCAGGCGCGTCAGTAGAGTTCGGCGGTCGCGCGGGGGAGGCGGGGACGCAGCTGCCTCAGCTCTGCGGCCGTCGCATCCTCCGCAGCTTCCGCCTTCTCGGCCAGGAGCCGTCGCGTCCTCGCCTGGCAGCTGCGGGCGGGGGCGCCTCCGGGTAAGTGCTGGGGGCTCCATTTAGGAGGAAGTGGCTGGAAAGGAGTAAGGGGAGGGGATTCGCGCACGCGAGTAAATGCCTCCGCGGAAAGACTAGGTCGAGGCTGGGATGTTTGTAGCGCCAGGAGCACTGCGGCATGCCCGGGGGAGGCGAGCGCTGCCTGCGCGGGAGACGGGCGCGGGGCGCGGGGCAGCTGCAGCCACAGCGCCGGTGCGGTGGCATCTCTAGAGACGTTCGGGATAGAGAGATGGAGTGGGCCGGAGAAAATTAGGGAACGCAGGATTGACGGGGAGGGCTCCTTGGCGTTGCTTTATTTGTTAAGATTCCCTAGTCACTGCGTCTGATAGGTTAGGGATGAAGACAGAGAACATAGCCTCGAATTTGTTTCTCTCCCCCGTCAAACCGTTAGGACAGCCCTTCTGTTTTCTTAGGGAAGGATGTGGAGGTGGGAGAAGTACCTGCTGAGGGCGAAGGTGCCTGGAAGCAGGTGCCGCTGTAGGATGGGGGAAGGGAGCGTCCAAAGCTGTAAGTTAGAAGAGGAGAGCTTAATGCTGTTTTTGTTGATCTGTTAAAGTCTCCTCTGTGGTCTTCAGTTTGAAGGAGGATCAGGAAAGAAGCCCTTTGGCTTCCCTTGGGGGTGTAAAGGATTAAGAGTGAGAAAAAAAGAATTCCTGGCAAAAAGGGAGCTACACCAATACATAAGAAAAGCAAATTTGTAAGGGTCAGATTGGAATTAAGTTAGTATTGAGGGATTTGACAGCTCTCTTAAACTGTGGAAAACAGTGAAGGAGAAACAATTTATCGCTTGGGAAATGAATACAGAAGAGGTTTAAATATTCCAATGGTAGTTGACACTTAAAGTTGTTTCTTTTTTTTTCATGCAACAGACTTCATTGCAAAAATATAATTCTCATTTGAGCATGGAAAATATTATTAAAATGTGGCTAAGGAGATTATTTGACTATGCTGTTTTATTCCATATAATGTTACCTAGAGTTTCTCGAATAATCTTTTTGATGATAAATGTTAGTATCATGTAAATGGGAAAGATTAAAAATGTAACTTTAATATGCATCTTTTTGGGGTAAACAGTAGTTTGCAAATTTAATGTGTATAAATAAAAACAAATGAATTTAGAGTGTAAAACTCTTTGATCCTAAATTTTTCTTTTTATGTATCATCCCTTTAATCTTTGAGTTTTCCCATTTAAAGTAGTTTTATTGTTTTTGAAAAAAATATACATGCAAAATTCAGATGATATAGACAAAAAAAAAAAAGATTACCAGCCAGAGATAGCCATTTTAGGCTTGGTTAAACATACTTCCAGTTATGTTTCTAAACATATGTTCATATACTGAGCAATTCAATATAAATTTACAATTTTATATAACTATAGAATTAGAAATTTGCACAGAAACTCTTTATATCACATTGGGGTCTTGTTTTCTATCAGCCATTATTTTAACTTTCATGACTAAACAATCACAATTGTAATTGTGTAATCACAATTACAGTTGTTGAACTGTAACCATGTAGATTTGAGCAATAAGGATTTGATACACAAGTGGTTCTTGTCCCTTGGGATCATACTGCTTATAAGGACAGTCGTACAGTTAGTTGCTGCATCAATGTAAACATTTTCTTGTTCTTTCTTGTAGATCGAGTTCCTGAAATTTAAGTATTCAAGATGAAGTTCTTATTGGCTATTGTCTTTTTTATTTTAATTTCCTTGTGGGTTGAAGAAGCCTATTCTAAAGAGAAGTCTTCAAAGAAAGGGAAGGGGAAAAAGAAGCAGTATCTATGCCCATCGTACGTTCTTCATGTCTTATATTCTTATATGGAGAAATAAGTTATTGCATTTTTTATAAAAGTGAGGTGGTTTATTAAAATACATGTCAGCAAAATTTTTTATATTAGAATATGCACACATTTGTTTCATAGGTAGAAAATGGGTGAAGAGAGGTTTAGAATGCGATAGTTAATTCCTGGTGTTTATAAAGTTTTTCGTGCCATGGTCTTATATAATTTTCTACTTTTACAAAAGTAGAAAACATTACTCTCTTTCTTATCCTAAATGTGAAACTTTAATTAGATACCGAGATTCCATGTTTTGAGCATGTTTAAAACTATTTTTAAATATACCACTAAACATGAATATCTGTTAAAAAAATCAGAGAACTAAACTATGATCTTAAGGTCTATTTATTTAGTTTATACTGCTACATGGCAGAAAAATTCACATGGTAGATCAATTTTCTATTTTAATATTTGTATAATGTAACTTCCTTATATTAGGAAGTTAGACTATTTCTCAAAAAGCATGTAATTAAGTTTGAAGTTAATTGTAAAAACAAAATCTAAATTCGTCTGCCCCCACCCCCTTCCAAAAAAAATGTCCAAATAAGAGACAAAGGTTTGGGGTTTGGGCTCTTTATTTTTGTTTAGGAAAGGTTAATATTGCTGGTAAATAACAGTAAGTAATATTCAATTAGAGCAGTTGAACAGTATATAAGTAAATAACTTTCACAAAATGCAAGGTGTTTTAAGGTAATGTAAAATATGCAGTCAATCTGGAATAAAATTAACTTGCTCTTACAGGTCATTTTAATATTAAGATTTGTTAATGTCATATTGGTGATGGATATATATTACTCCATCATCATCATTATTTAAATGTAGATTCAGTTTAAAATTGTTCTGTGAGAGAGAGTAGGATACATTTTGGGTAATATATATTGTAAAGAAAGGGACATTAGAATTGATGTTTTGGGTATTTATATGAATATGTGAGACTGAAAGTCTGGAGAAATTATCATGATCCACATAAAATCTGGCATTAAATAAAGCTCTATATAAAGGTATCTTTTGATTTTCAGCTTTAATATCAAGTGTCTGATAGAGGGAGGATCAGGAATAACCACAATATGCAACTCTTTACTACTCTTTACTGTTAATAGTTTCTGTGTCACAACCATGGAATTAACGTTTTTAGGAAATCAGGACATTGTCAAGTCTTACTCTTCCCCAAGTGAAAGGTCACGTTTTCGTGATTCAGATATTCTTAATATTAACCTTTTATTTTATGAGTGTTGACATATTGATGAAAGCTGGTGTTCATGTTTTATAGTCATGGCGATTTTATGTGTGGAGTCAAGCCTTCTTGGATCAGGCAGATTCTCTATATAAGGATGCTGATAGGGCTCATGTCCTCCCCGCCCCCCCCCATCAAGTGTCACAAATCAAAGAATTCTGAAGATAGGAACAGCAAGTCTTTTAACTACAGTTTATTTTACAAGAGTCTTAGAAAACGTTCTATACCTTTTCATAACTACATTATTAAATTGCCTTATATACAGACTGTATGTATGGTGTCTACCCTTTTTTAAGACAGAATTTTGGTTAAATTCATTAAGGATTGAAACAATAAAGGTTCTTTTTTGGTGAATAGGCAAGTCTTCAATTGGAAGGCCCAACATATACTTGGTAAGCCCATACCATAGTATTTTAGTATGAGTAACTAATTGAAATTTTATCTGTGAAATTTTCTAACATAGTTAAAATTTTATTTCATTTATTTAATTAAGGAAGCAGGTATGGTTCAGATAACTCTTTTCAAAATATCAGTAGTTACATTAGTATGCTGCAAAAAACCCCAGCTTATTTAAAGGAAAGGTGGGTATACTTTGGAGAATTTGACTTGTATATATTTTTGAGCATTTTATTAAAAATTATTCTGGTTTGATTATCACTGAATTATGAACTTCAGAAGACTAGGGACTAGGGTTTTTCCTGGCTGTGATTGGATCCATTATATCAAATTTCTTGGGGCATCCAGAATAAAAATCTTTGCTATAATATTGTGCTGTGAAAGAATATGCAAAATATTTGTATCTTAGCAGATAGTTCAGTTTGCTCATCTTATTTAAATTCATTAAGTATATGTCTTAATTAAGAAAAATAATTGAGGTTGCAGAACCCAGAAGTTAGGGGAAGACTATGATAGTACTCTTCAAAATGGTGAAATTCCTGGGTAGTGATATTTTCATTTATTCAAACCTTTTTTTGAATAGAATTGATAAGGCAACGGGGAGTTAATATGTATTATAAGTATAGCAAAACATGAATGAAATCATCTAGTGTTACTGGTATTGCAACATTTCCTCCCCAAAGATTATAAGATGAAAAATGTTTTTAAATATAGAAGAAATAAGAGACTTGGGTTGCTTAATATTCTAGGGTAAAATTTTGATGTTGAGCTTGAATCATATCATAAATATTTCCTAGCTCTTTACATGTTTTTAAAATTTGTGCTATTGGTTGTATTTTTGATGTGTAAGTGAAGCATCTGGAGCAGGTTGATAAACTGCTTATTGAATTGACTTCCAAAATTACTAGAAATTTAATATGTAATAAGAAATAAGAAATAAACCTTGAATTAGAAAAATATTTTAGATTTGTCCTTGGACACAATCATCTTTTTATTTTACAACTCAAATTTAGCTTTGACTTTTTTATACATTCTGATTTTTTATACATTCTGATTTTTTTATACATTCTGCCTGAATGGTCTTGTCCAAATCCATGTCTGTAACTACCATTTATTCATTGTTGACTCCTAAGTGTGTATGTCTACTTCATCCTCTCTGTAGAGCAACACAGTCATACATCCAGCATTTCAACCTGCCTATCCCATGCTGAGCTCAAACTCAACCCAAAATGGTAAAACCTGAGTTCAGAACTCCTCCCCTCCTGTTAGTGTTCTCTTTCTCAGCAAATGATATCACCACCTCCCTTGCCATCTGAGTTAAAAGCCTAGGGGTCACCTCTTCATACCTTAGTTTGTGAAATTCAGTAGTCACCAAGACATGTCAATTCAGAATCTTTACCCTTTTTGGAATGTGTCCTTCATTGTCATTCCTATGGACACTCCTTTAATTCCCACCTCTCCTCCCCACCTCCCCTTGTGATGGACTCTTAGTTGATCTCCCTGCTTCTTATTTCCCTCCTTTCAACTCATTTTCAACATTGACTCCAGAGTATATTTTCTAAATCTTAAGTCCATCATTCCAATGTTTAGAGCCAATTAAGGGAGTCCGTAGCTTTCTGGATAAGGTTCTGATTTCTTGGCTTGGCATTCAAGGTTCTTGCCCAACTGGACTTTGACACCTTTAGCAGTATCTTCCCCATCCTAGTTCCCACCCCCAATTAGCCCACACACTTGATTCATTCACACTTGATCTTTCACACCTCTCTAAGTGATTTTCCCTTTACCTAAAGTATCCATCCTTCCCCTTCTTTCTTTAGTTAACTCCTGTCTAAGTATATTCTTCCACACTATGGCTATAACTGCCATTTATTCCCTGTTGACTCCTAACTCTGTTGTCCAGCTTAGACCTCTCTGACAAGTGCCACACCCATATACCCAAAATTTCAATCTGGCTGTCCCATAGGTACCTCAGACTCAACTCAAACTCTATTTTTTTCCCTTTAGAAAACTTTCCTAATCCTGACAGTCTAATTTAGATAAATCTTACTCTGAGACTCCTAATTACCTATCACATTAATAAAAATATATGGTAATCATTGCTTGTAATTATCTGTTTTCCCCACTAGATTGTAAGCTCCTTGAGAGCAGTGTCTTATTTGATTCAATCACCAGAGTGCAATACAGTGTCTGGCACAAAATATATATATAAGAAAAATTTGTTTAATGAATGAATAAAAACCTAAGGAACTTTGGCTACCTCTTACAAGTCATTTTATCTGGATTTTATTAAGGTACTTGAAAATAACTTACATGATCCATATGGACAATATATAAAAATTGTCAACATAAGGAAACATAAGGAAAACTAGGTGAATTAGCAACTAGGTAATTAGTGGAACATCTTCAACCTGGAAGATGTTTCTTGGAGAGATTTTGGCCTCTCCAGAAATTTTGGTTCAACATTTTAACAGTGACTAAACTAAGACTATACAGAGGAAATACCCAAACTGAGGACAGTGTGATATTGGGACATATTGTTTAAATGTAAGCCAGAATTAGGATCCAAAAATGATATTGAAGGGCTAAAATGATGGGATAAATCTAATAAAGTTAAAGTATGAATTGCACTTTTGTCCAGAAATCACTTCTGCAGGTATAGGATGGAAAAGCACATTTGGAAAAAATATTAAATAATATAACGATGATGTGAATAAACATAGATGTTTAAGAAATAAGTGTTTTTATCTTATTAATCTATATTATATTACTTTACATATTAGAATTACATTATTTAAAGCAAGGACTAAAGAGCTTTCTGTACTTTGCTGATGAGACTGTTTTCCAGGGAGGGGAATAAGAATAGTTGAGGTAATTAAAGTCATGTCATATATTAGGAAGAGTTGAAGGAACTTGAAAGTTGTCTTCAAAGTTTTGAAGACTGTGATGTCAGTGAGGAAGTAGACTTTGTTGCTTGGCAGCAAGAGTTAAAACCAGGGCTAATGATTAGGAGCTATGGGGAGGAATATTTTTGGCTCCAATAGAATTCTGCCTAAATACAATTGACTGGGAAGGGAGTTGGTGGAGTTCACTGTACCTGGAGGCTCTTGGGCAAGTGGGATAATTACTTGGCCATCATATTTTAGAGAAAGTCTAGTTTGAGCATTGGATAGGTAGCAATATTTAAGGTTGTTTCAAGTTGTGGGATTTTTAAGATTCTGTGATTCTAACATACTACATTTTATCACTGCCTCATTATTATAATCAAATAGAATAATATAGAGAGCATTTTAAAACAAAAATATCAGTCCAGGTATAAATAGATCTGCCTTCATTTTTGGTGCATATTCTTGGAATGCTGTACTATATAAAATGAATATATCTTGGTCTTGTGTTAATAAGGATTTAAAAACCATCAGTGGCAGAATTTCTTTTTGAGATTTCAACAATAATCACAAATTTTGCATATCTCAAACACAGAAAACTTTCTTTTATTACTTAAACCAGTAGGAAATATGTCAAGCTACTATTTTCAAGAAATGATTGCAGGATGATAAATATAAGTTATCTAATTCATGCCTTCATAATTTATAAGAAGACAGCATAGGTATATGGATTTCTATTTGTATATTATAAATGAAACCAGAACATACTCAAATCTGTTTCCAGAACATTTGATGGAACAACAATAATAAAAACAAAACAAAATAGAACTAAACAAAGAATGAAACAAAACAAAGCAACATTACTTGTCATTCCCATGTTTGTGCAGAGCAGACACAATGGCGCTTTTGAATACTGAACTTGGCTAGGCTGTAACCTCTTGAACATACTGAGTTAGACAACTTTTGCCTTTTGGGGAGGATTTTTTGAATTTTAATCTAATAGTTTACAGTGAGTACAAAATTGATAGTTTACAATATAATCAATTTAAGCTAACATAGAGCATATGAATACATGGATCTTATAAGTACACATAAGTACATATGGCTTACATATAACTACAACTATTATGTTTAGAAATCTCATTGAAAATCTCTCCCCCTATCTCTCAGGTTTGACCCACACATACATCTTAGATATGGGGAAGAATCATAAGCTCTTAATTGATACTTGAACATGGTTGCTATTATTTATATCAGTGTTGTGGTCATTTTAACATGTAATCATTCTGTCTTCCAAATTACCTTTCCTTCACACTGTTGACACTATAGCTTTAAAATCATGACATAGAACTTTCAAGTTTTATTCTGGGTCTCTGTGTATGATGGGAAACAATATGACATTTTTATTATATTGTTCACAAAATAAAAATGTGCATAAGTAAAGGCGTTTTTTTATTTGGTAACATATACAACATAAAATTTCCATTTTAACCAATTTAAAGTATACAATTCAGTGGTTTTAATTACATTCACAATGTTGTGCTACCATCACCACCATCCATTACCAAAATATTTCCACTACCCCAAACAGAAACTCTGTACAAATTAAACATTAACTCACCATTCCCTACGCAGCCCTCTGGTAATCACTTACTCTACTTTCTGACTCCATGAATTTGCTTATTCTAATTATTTTATACCAGTGATATCATACAATATATTTGTCCTTTGGCCAATATATTTTTGACAATGGTGCCAAGTCCACTCAATGGGAAAGATTAGTCTTTTCAACAAATAGTGCTGGGAAGACTGTATATCCATATGCAATAGAATGAAGGTGGATTCCTACCTCACACCATATACAAACATAAACTCAAAATGGAACAAAGACCTAAATATTAAAAGCCCCTTTCCTGATGGATGGTGGTTATGAGAAATTTTTTTTCTCCTTCTGAGAGGTATTGTATCATTTAATGATAGCATTTGTGTACATGATTTCTATGTGGTAAGTGGGTTAGAGATACCATAAATAATCAAAACCATTAAATGTGTCTGAGTATTATTTTAGGCATCTCCTTTCTATTCTGCTTCTTTTACCTACTATTAATGGAACAGATTGATGTTTAGTTTAGTTCTGGTTTCTTACTTCCTAGAGGAAATGTTGAAGAAAATATATTGGCCAAAAGTGAACGGCTGATTGGAAAAGTATATGAATAATCTATAAAATGGATACACTTAAAATTGTCTATACTATTATTGCCATAACCTATCTAGATCTAATTTTAACTGAATTTTAGTCATATATTTTTGTTGTTACCCATTGAACAATTCCACTTTAATGACATGTTATTTTGCAATCAGTTGAATTCATGATCCTCCCTTTCCAAATAATTTCCCAGGTTTTCGAATTGGCAGTCTCATTATTCTGGTTACTCAAGCATGAAACTTAAATGGACCCTGCATTTATTTCTCTTTTTAAATGATCTCTTAATTTATTATGTTCAAATTTTTATTCATCTGCGTCTCCTCCTACCATCACTCTCAACTTCTCTGTTAACATCAGTTTCCTGTTGTATTTTCTCTATTTTTTCTCTGCTCATTATAATCCATCTTAACATACTGCTTCCATTTCATCTTGCTATTCCTATGTTCAAGAACCCACACTGTCTACTTATTGCCCAAAGGATACAGTGCAAACCCTTTACCCTGATTTTCAAGGGTCTTTCTAATTTGGTTCTATTTTACATTCCAAACTTTGTGAAACAGTCTCAATTTAGAAAGGCTGATCTACTCTCAGTGCCTAACCTTCCCTTACTATTGTTTGTACTTAGGGATGTTAATGTTTAAAATGACAGTTTCCTGCCAATCCATCAGGACTCATTTCAGATGTTACTCTGCTTTTTTTTTTTAATAATTAGAAGTGTCACTTGAGAATAAGATTAATATGAACTAATAGCACATTGTAACTGTTTAATGATTTGAGGTCTCGGAAATTGATAGAAATACAATGTTTAGAAAGAAAGAAAAAGGTTAATAGCATGTAGTTATACTGTACCTGGAACATTGTCTTGAATTCTGCTTGCCATAGTTTATAAGGATTAGAATTATAAGGGAGTTTGTTCGGAAAATTATGAACAGGATTTAATGGGATTTGAAAAATTTTCATTTTGTTTGATTGAGGGTACTGTGGTTTTCTTTGAAGAATAGAATAATAGTCATCTGATGATATTTGAGAGGTGTTCATATAAGATAAACTGGACTTCCTCTGTATGACCTCAAAGTATAGAACCAAGACCCCAGAAAGAAACATGGAAGAAGAAGAGTTCAATTTTGAAGGATACGATTAGAACTGTCCAGAGAGAAAATGTATTTACATGGGAAGATCTTTGTCACAGGAGTGATTGAACATAGCTTGTGTAGGGGACATTTAGAGAGAAATCAAGCATCAGTGGGAAGTGAGGTTAGAGAGTTTCAAACTTTTCATCCCCAAGATTTCATTAGCCTATGATCTGAGCTAATATTAAGCCCCCTCTTCTTGATCTCCCATAATCCTTTTTGTCCATACTGTGTTTTGATACTTGATTAGATTTAATTCTCTTTATAGGATGTCTTTTATTTTCTAGTCAAACCATGAAAAAAGTGTTAACTCTTCAACAAAACTGTAAATACTTGAGGTAGATATTTTTATATCCTGCCTACTTCAAAATTCTTTGCATAAGTAAAAACCCCATTTTTGTTTCCTAAATGACTGGTTATATAGAAAAAACATAACTTAATATTTTGATGGGTCAGTGGCTTACTGGAACCGTATTTAGAGGTAACACCTTCTGAAATATTATTTAAAGTTCACTTTGAAGTACTGACTCATGATTAACAAGGCATTATGATAGAGCAGAAAGAACACTGCTTTATCTCAATTCTGTTGTTCATTAGCTGTATACCCACCAATAAATCACTTAATCTATCTGGGTCTCAGTTTTCTCATTTGTTTAGTGAAAAATTTGATCTCAATGACCTACTTTTTTCATTCATTCATGGCAACTATCTTTTATGATATAAATCTTTGTGATAGTTTTGTTACCTTTATAGTCAGGATTTATTGTTTTTAGTGTTGCAGGGATTTTTTTTCCTGATTTTGAACTTATCAAGCCTAAGCAATGGATAAAGAATACCCCAAATTCTATTTTTTAACCACGTTAATTGAGAGGGAATCTGATTTCAGAGTTATCGTAGTAGAAAAATAATTTGTGTGCAAGATGATGTCTGCATTCTCAGTCTACCAAATGTTCACAACCTAAGGTATTTTATTTTCAGAAATGTGTCCTTTTTTTCTTTTGGAGGTAAATAATTTCTCTGATGTAGTAAAGAACAGTATATTTGTCAAAGTCTTCTGGATTCTCTCCTGCCTTACCGATATAGTTACATCACTGCTCTGTCCTAGACAGCAGAAGGCCAGCAGAAGATTTTTTATAAATGAATTTCTTTACCATAGACAATTTATGGAAATATACACTTAGAACTCATAAAGCAAATTATTCAAAATTATGTACATATAAATAACTACTCTCAGAAATGATGTAAATATGAAATACTATTTCTAGAACTCTGATTAGAATAACAGCAAAATGTAGATAAAATCACTATTGAATTATGTTGGATAACTTGAAACATCGGACCTTTATTAATCCTCATGTAAGAAGACAGTAGTAGGAATTGATGATAATTTGGGTAAGTTTCTAAAATAACCTAATAGAAAATGCAGACCTTTTAATGAATGGGTGTGTAGTGTGTGAATGTTTGCTCTCAGTGAAACCATATACATGACTGATAAGATAATCCAAAGGTCTTATTGCAAGTCTTTGAATATCATCTCTAAATTCTGTTTTCATTTGCCTATACATCCATAGTATGTTTGTTTAATTCATTTTTTAATTCGGCAAACATAGATGTTTTCTGTTATTCAGAATGTTTGTTGATTTATTTTGTTGATCCATTCTTGGCTGGGCCTTCTGTGTGGTTTTCAATTTTCTTCTTTCTCTTCTTTGGCTCTTTTTTTTTTAAGGGCTTATAAACATACCTAAGGGTCTTGCATCTGAAAAAATTATATGATTTTTTATGTTCCTATTCCATTACATCTGGGTTTTTTTTTTCTGCTGGTAACTAACATGTTTCTTGAACTAATAGCCTACAATGGCCTATACTTTCTCAGTTCTAATTCACTATTTCTTATGTTTACCAGAATTTACATAAATGAAACAAGATCATTTAATCATTCTATTAAATTTGACTCCTTTTGTCACCATTTTACTGAAAATGACTTTTGATAAAGACATTTGTTTTATTCCTTTTAAACAAATCTAGTAACTTTGAGTCCTTATATAACTTGAAAAGGACTACTACCATCTACATCCTGAAAAAATCCTTCCACTCCATCCCTCCACTCCATCCCTCCACTCCATCCCTCCACTTTTGGCTTCCAGAATTTTTCTGACTCCTTGTTCTTTTTCTCTACCTTCTGACTGCAACTTATTAGCTACCTTCACTGACTATTCCTTTTTAAAATCTTTCCTGAAATAGTGGGTTTTACCAAATAATCATCCTTGGTCCTTTTAGCTTCTTACTCATCAATTTCCCCCTGAATAATTCCCACATATATCTACAGTTGTTCACACATCTTTATCTCTAGGTGTAGCTATTCTTCTGAGCTTCACGTACTTATTTTCAACTTCCTTCTGGACATTTAGCCCAGATGAACTATTGAATCCTCAAAGTTAATGTAGCCAACGTATCAAACCAGTTCTACCATGTGCATTCCTCAGCTCTTCATCCAGTCTTACAAATGCTAAACATCTGAGATATCTTAAATTCATTCATGCCCTTTCATCTGTTCATCTCATCAGTATTCATCTTGTTCATTCTTGCTCAGAAATGACTCTTGAATTTGGCAGGTTCTCCCCATCTTCTCTCTTTTGGTCTTTGTCAGGCTCTAATCATTTCACATTTATTATTGCAATTATTTATCTAAACTCCAGAACATTTTCCTATCCTCTCTACTTTAGTTCATAGTCTAGAACAAAGGTTTGTTCTCAAACTGTTGTTCTCAGAACCCATTTACACTCAAACATTTTCAAGGATCCAGTTTTAGCTTATGCTGGATTCTCATATCTGCTTCTATGTTAGTCTGTTGTGATATGTTGTTTTGGTTGAAGTATATGAGGAAAGTCTAACCTCAGACATGTAATTGGAAGTGGGAGGGATATTTTAACAGCCTTTTCAGATGATTGTGAATATTCTTTAATGTCATGCTGAAACATAGCAAGTGGTAGTTCGTTAAAATTTAGCTACGTTGTGAAACCTGAAACCAGCTCAGCGAACAGTTTGTTCTCTGTTGTGGTAAAGTCCATTGGTCTGTCTTGCACTTTGAATGGATCTTTCACCTAAACATGCATATTTAACATCATGTATCATACATTGGGCACTTCCAAGTGTTGATGTGTTTAATCAATAGAAAAAATTCACATGTATTACTATCACTACTGATAATTGGGAAGTTGCCAAGTTCATGGTGGTGAATTCAAGCTTTCTAAAATTGTAATTTTCATTTCAAAGGTAAATTTTATCACTAGCTGAAAAACCTCTCAATTGTTTTTCCTAAAGATACAGACTTTATTCCTTCACTTTTGAAAAAATTTCTGCCAAATATCCAAGTCTGAAATACCATAATTTTTATGTTAGTCAGTCTTTCAAATAATAATGGTATTCTATGAAAAGTATGTAATTCAGCTAGTCTAGTTCAGCTAGCAGTCATCCACGTGTCTTTCTATGAGACAATCACCATCGTTTGGTGTGCAGCTGAAGTGCTTTATATGTCATTTCCATTTTGACACACAATGCTAATAAGATGTGGATTCAAGTTTCAGAATTTAATAAAATTGGTTCTCTTTACTGTTTCTTTAAGAACATACCTAAGGAATACTGTTTTGTGTTTTTATATTCGTATGCTTATTTTTTTCTACTGGTGTGTGTTGAAGAATACAATGACTACAAATACATTTTCGTGCAACTGTCTTGATTTGTGCCAAGGCACCAATAGTTTTATTCAGTATTGCTTTTGCACCATCAGTGAAAATGTCAACACAGTGAAAATATCTTTGTATTGTTATGAAAATAATTTTCATTCTGTGGATCCCTCCTAAAGGATCCTTAGGGACTTTAAGGGGTCAGTGGACCACGCTTTGAGACTGCTGTGCTGTAGGTCCAACAGGTTTGTGGACCTCAGTATGTATTCAGTCATTTACTTCTCTGCTTATGGTCAACCTTTTCTCTTTTCGATTCTATTCCCCATGTCCAGCATCTTCACCTACCATGGTGAACTCTAAGTGTTCTTGGATACCCAGATCGCTTTGTAAGTCTCTTCTGTTGTATACACAGTAAACTCCTCCCTGAATTTGTTTGACAGTTCCTTCCTTATTCTTCTAGACTCAGCTAAAAAGTCACCTACTCTATGAAATCCTTCAGCCAGTTAGATGATTTTTTTATTCTCTCA
Organism: Cabassous unicinctus; assembly: GCA_029593785.1. Lineage (NCBI taxonomy): Eukaryota > Metazoa > Chordata > Mammalia > Cingulata > Chlamyphoridae > Cabassous > Cabassous unicinctus. The sequence continues at coordinate 2,851 of JAQZBX010053630.1, read as the reverse complement.
GAGCCCTTTCTTTATTACCTCTGCCAGGGAACTTACCATGCTGTATTTCAATTAATAAGTCTGTCTGTATGTCTGTCTCCCCATAGAGTTTTTGTGTTTGTTTTTAAACTTGCAAGTATAATATGTGTACAGAAAAGTGCACACATAATAAGAATATAACTTAATAAATGTTCACATTTAACCATATAACCAGCACCCATATCTAGAAATGAAACATTACCAAAACCTTAGTGATCACTTTATGTCCCCTCTCAAATACTCACTGCCTTCTCCCAAGATTACCAAACAGTAGATTAAATTTGCCTCTTTCTGAACTGCATATAAATGGAATAATCCAGTATATATCTTTTATGACTGACTTCTTTTGCTCATTATACCTATAAGATTCATCCACAATGTTAAATATGAGGATAATTCACTTATTGTATTACATTACATGAATGTGTCACAATTTTTCTATTTTTTCTACTCTGTTGAAAAACATTTGGGTTGTTTCCCACACACACACATCAATAAAGACTCATATATAGAATATATAAGAAGTTTTGGAAATCATTAGGAAAAAGGCGTACAACAAAACTGAAGAAGTCCAAAAGAGGATAGCCAAATGGCCAATGAGCATATGAAAAGTAGGTCAACTTAGTCAAGCAAATTTAGAATTTAAGAAAGTCTTTTGAAAAGGTGGTAGGGATCAATACCAATGTTGTATGTAGGGGTCAAGTACCAATGTTAGATCAAAAGAGATGAGAGTAGAGAATTGCCCATTGAATTTGACAACATTGTTGACATTTACAAGTCTTGTTTCTATGGATGGTGGTTACAAAAGTCTGAATAGATTGGGTTCAAAAGAAATTAGGAAGAGAAGAAACCAAGATTGCAAGTACTGAAATTTTGGTGGGTAATTTTGATGTTTAGGGAAATGGGGTGATAGTTGGAGGGGGATATGGGCCAAGAGAAAGGTTTTTACAGATAGGAGATAAAGCATATGGTAAGCTGATGAAATAAATCTCTAGAAGGAGAAATTTTATGATGAGAGAGGGAGGGTACAATTGCTGGAGTGATTCCAGAATGGTAGAATCCCTCAGACAAATGAGAAGTGTACCCTTGAGTAGCATTTTCATCTCTTTTTCCCAGTGATAGGTGGGGAAAAATTAGATAAACTGTTTTGCTTAAAAGCCATATTAAATTGGGAAATATCGAGAGATTTATGGTTATTTATCTGATGTTAGCATATCAGCACCTTCTAACCTTGTCATTTATTTTGCAATAGGACCCAGATTCAATGCAAAATACCTTATTTAAAGAGTTGTAAGAATTAAAATTTAGTAGAACAGCCTCTTAAGGAATAACATTTTGATAGATAATAGAATATTGATATTTCTCATAAGTCTAAATTATTTAAGCATACAGCATACAGTTTTTAATTTACTGACACCCCTGTGCCATGTATTAGGGAACTGGTTACATACAGTTCATCCTCCTGTCTCCATGGCTTCCAAAAGAACAGTTTACAGGGGTTCAGATTGCTTTCTTACTTTATACTTGTTTATTTTTATTTGGTGATCTGTTTCTACGTAGTATTGCACAAATCACTTTTCAAAACTGTGTGAAAATTTAGGGGAAAAATACCACCTGAACAGGAATATTTGATTGCTTTAAGACTTCCCTATGGATAGTAGATAAAACTGATTTTGCAGGGGAAGGACTAGAATTTATAGAATGTAAACAGCTGTCTTTTACATGTTATTCTAAACTCTTTATATCTGAAATGAAAATATTTGTCATAGAGATTTTTTTTGGAGATGTTTTGTAGAAATGTCTGATTGCTGATTCAACTATTAATGAGGACAAATAATTCTATATAATTAAAAAAACAAGTTGTTAAAATTCCATTGATAATGTTGGTTATTTTAAAATCTTAGCTCAGGAGGAAATTATTAAATTTCTACTTAAAATGGCCTGCTAAGCTATATTTATTTATAATCATCTTCTGTGTTTGAAAGTCTTTTGTCCTTGTGTTATATTCTGCCAGAATCTAAAATGCAGAAATGACCATTGATTATTTGATATTATAAAACATCTAATTACTTATATTGAATTTTAAACTAAATATCAGTATTTATCTAGCTTATATAGGTAATCTATCATTACTTATATTTTCTTTTAGAAATTACCACTAAGGATGGTTAAAAATTAGGCTTAGAATTAGGAAAGTAGAAATGGGATCCTTTCTCAGTTTTGGCTGAGGCCCCAAAGGCCAGGAACAGAGCAATATATGCCAAGAATCTCCTTATATCACAGTTAGGAGCCAGATCCATGCAAGTCTTACAAAACAAGTGGCTTAAAACCAGCTTTATGACAGTTAGCCCAACATTTACCTCAAGTGGTCTAAACGTTTAAGATTGAAGAGATCAAGTGGAAGAAATTCTTTGGAGAAGTTGTGGAAATGCTGTAGCATTTTCCCATTTCCCACCATAGGGATGGGAGGAAAATGATTTTCCTTTATCCTTGAACTTGTATGTTAAAGGCTCATAGTGGAATGGTGTCTGACTCACACTGGAGAAGTCAAAGGCATGACTGTGATAATTGACTACAGACAATGGGGTAGAGAGAATGGGATAGAACCATATTTTCAATTTGTCAAGGAAAAGAATGCCTGAGTAATTACTGTGATTCACATGTGGAGAGAGCAAGTGAGTAAGCGTGTACTCTGCCCTGAAGTTTAAAACAAATGAAATTTTCCCAAAAGAGCCCAAGAAGATGATGGAATCCCAACAGTGGAATCTGTGTGTGTGTGTATGGGGGGTGGTAGTGGTGGGGGTGGACTGCAGAATGATTGTGGCTGAAGTTA
>JAQZBX010053629.1:0-18829 GCA_029593785.1 Cabassous unicinctus | reverse complement strand
GGTTGCGCCGACAGATGTCGTAGATGGCCTCGTTGTCCACCATGAAGGCACAGTCAGAATGTTCCAGGGTGGTGTGGGTGGTCAGGATGGAGTTGTAGGGCTCCACCACGGCCGTGGAGACCTGGGGGGCCGGGTAAATGGCGAATTCCAGCTTGGACTTCTTGCCGTAGTCCACGGAGAGCCGCTCCATGAGCAGAGACGCAAAGCCGGAGCCGGTGCCGCCCCCGAAGCTGTGGAAGATGAGGAAGCCCTGCAGCCCCGTGCACAGATCCGCCTGGGGGAAACAGAGTGCGTGAGCCACTGCCCGCAGGGGCCATGACCCCAACCGCCAGCAAATCTCCCAAAGCAAACGGGCAGGACACTCGGAAGCAAGTAAAAGGAGACAGGAGACACACAGGGATATGTTTCAATGCACACCTTTGCAAACCCACTTGGACTCACAATTCTGGCCCAGGTTTTGCCAAAATGCAAACCAAGGATGGCCGCCCGCCCAGCTCAACTTTTGCATGGAGCCCTCTGGGGTGCAGTTCTCACCAGTTTGCGGATCCGGTCCAGGACCAGGTCGACGATCTCCTTGCCGATGGTGTAATGGCCTCTGGCATAATTATTGGCCGCGTCTTCCTTCCCGGTGATCAGCTGCTCCGGGTGGAAGAGCTGCCTGTAGGTCCCCGTGCGTACTTCGTCTGCAGACACAAAGCATCCCGTGGGCCCTTCAGGCTGGCAACGCTCACCAGGGCCAAAATTCGGGTGCTGCTCAGCTCTACAAAGCTGATCTGCTCCTTGTAGGGCCACAGCATAAATGTCTCGCAGAAAATATGATGGTGTGATACACAAACCACAATGCAATTTAGGGCTCTGGGAAGGGAACATCAACTCGCAGTACAAACACCAGCACAAGCAGTCCCCAAGGAAGGGGGAGAGTTCTCATATGCGTGTGTAAGTAATTCTACACTTTCGTTTATACTTGTGGCTACATCAAAGGATATAATAATAATAAAACACCTAGGTACTACAATCACCCTATTAGTATGACTTTTGCTGGGAAATATCGGCACCACATGTGGCCTGGGTCTTACAAGGATTTAAAGTGATAGAAATTCTGTCACCTCCTGGGCGAGAACTGAAAGTACTCTCTTTGTTGTTGGAAACTATCTTGGGCTTCTAATCTGGAGAAACTAAAAGAAGAATGCTCAGCACCAAGGAAGGGACCTACACCCACTGCATCTTTTTTTTTTTTTTTGAGGTACCGGTGGACACGGATTGAACCCAGGACCTTGTATGTGGGAAGCCAGTGCTCAAACACATCTGCTTCCCTGAGTTGTTTTTTTCATTTGTTTTGCTTGTTTCTTCAGGAGGCACCAGGAACTGAACCTGGGACCTCGCATGTGGGAGGTGGGCACTCAACTGCTTGAGCCGCATCTCCTCCCACCCACTGCATCTTACAGGCCAGGTCTCCTCAGCCTGCTGAGGCATCTTACTGCTGGCCAAACAGCCTGTCCTCTGTAGGTCAGGTTTCCCACAGAAACCTCAATCACTAACGTTTGCATTTCTCACCAAAAATCACCACAGGTATATGCTTCTAAGTCCTGCCCTTTCTGCAAAGGAGTTCAAGGAGCACGCGTATGGCTTTGGTGAGGCTCTCCCACCATCCCGGGAAAACCGCTGCAGGGCCCGAGTACCTACCCACCACAGTGGGCTCCAGGTCCACAAACACCGCCCTGGGCACATGCTTGCCGGCTCCTGTCTCGCTGAAGAACGTGTTGAATGAGTCGTCCCCGCCACCGATGGTCTTGTCGCTTGGCATCTGGCCATCGGGCTGAATCCCATGTTCGAGGCAGTACAGTTCCCAGCAGGCATTGCCAATCTGGACACCCGCCTGCCCAACGTGGATAGAGATGCACTCACGCTGGGAACCAGAACAGAAAAGGGAAGCCTGTTTGTCTCCAAGGCAATTCCAAACTCGACGGCATACAAAGCAATGTGTTAACATTTTGTAATGCTTCAGTGTCTAGGGCTTTTTCAAACATTATTTCCCATGTGGCTCATGTGACTTTTATCCCCATGAAAAGGAACTTGCTCTAATCCCAACCTTGCTACTAAGTGCCAGAGTTATTTCCAGAATCTAGGTGTTTGCCACTACACAAAAATTAGGTTATTTTAAAACTTGGAAGCCAAGAAATGTAATAAATAAAGTCCACTTTATGCCTCCTGTCACAGTAATCCTAGAAGAACACATGTTTTTTATTGTGTCCTGACCAAGAGATCAGGGAACAGGATGAGGGTAGGAAAAGTGAACTGAAGTGTGTGTCCCCGGTGGTCACTGTGTGGGGTCCTCTGTTCGCCCCTCAAGATCCACTTTCCATTGTTCTTCACCCAGCAGATAACCCACGTGCACTGTACCAAAGGGCTTCCTTGCCCTCTGGCTTCTTACTGGTTTTGCAGCCCAGCAGGAGAGGGTGGTCCAGGCACTCGTGCCCTGAGTGAGTCCCACGAGCAAGGCCACAGCTTTGGCTGTTGCCCCTCTTCATCAAGCTACCTGCTCCAAATCTGGCAACCACTCCCGCCCTTGACCCCTTCAGCTTAGGAGTGGTAATGGCTTCCAGGCATCACAAGTACTGGGATGCTGCCCTGTCCCTTGGTGGTATCTGCCCATAGCTTTGTAAGTCTTAGGTTTTTAACATCTCCTTAAAGTACCTATTTCGAATGTTACCATCTCTTTCCTGCTGTGCGTCTAACCAAATTGTCACTAGCCATTTGTTCGATTTTAGACAGGTCTTCCCCACAAATACATAGAGAAGATCAAATAAAATTTGAGGTCCCTTGCCCACTCTAAAATTCTAATTTACAATCCCAAGAACTTGAAGTCCTGTTTCCTTGTATAAGCAGCATCAAATCTGTTGGCGAGGACATGAAAGCTCAGTGCAATGCAGTGACCCTCCCCCCACATCATCCCGGAAGGGGAATTTCAATTCCAGCCCGAACTTCTCTGATGCCAAGGAATTTCCTCCCCCACAGAGGAGCCTTTAGTCAAAGCTCTTTAAAAATTTCTTTTGGAATCTACTCAACCACGCAATTTTCAAATCTTATTATTTGTTTTGCTTTAGGTAAACCCAGATACTCTGTATTTCACAGGTTGCTTGATTTGGCATTCTACTTATCCAGCTCTGGTCCAATCATTAATTAGTTCTGTGATCTGGGGGCAGGGGGAGGGTGATCCCCCAATTTCTTCATTTGCCAAATGAGGGTGGCAAACAGTGGTCTGTAAGGCCACTTCCATCTTTGATCATCTGACCAATGAAACGAATCCAAGACCATCATTCCTATCTTTCAACAGAATGCCACTATAAATTCATCCTTGCCAAACTCATTTGGATCATCAAATTTTACATTTTTTTTCTTTGAAAAAACTATTTGCAATTTCCTCTGTTCTTTTCAAATTCCAGACCAATTCCTTTTTTCCTATTCTTGGCAGACAACCTTTTTCTCTATGTGACAGTTTGAACTTGGTGAATCCCAAAAGGATTGTTATGAAACTAATCCATTCTTGTGGGTGTGGGGTCCTTTGATTGCATTAAACTCAGTAAGGGGGCCTTTGATTGGGCTATGTCCATAAAATGTGACACAGGTTGGGTCTTTGCCCTCTTGCTGGGTCTCATATAAATGTAGACACAGAGAGAAAGAAGACGGAAAAAGGAAGCTGCCATTTTGATCCTGCCATGTGAGGGAAAGGAGAAAGTAGAGAGCCTTCCTGGTTCGCCTGAGCTCAAGCAGAGAAGCCCCGAGAGGCTGAGAAAGGTCCTGGAGTCTGGAATCAGCAGAGCACAGAGGCCCAGAAAAATGCCCCTGAGGGGCTGGGCCCATGGAGCAGCTCAGTGCCATAAGCCTGATAGCCACATGGGAGGGCACCAGGATCACCAGCAGCTGACTTTGGTGAGAAAGTATCTCTGATGATGCCTTGATTTAGCCATTTCACAGCCTCAGAACTGTAAAATTTTCCCCTAATAAAATTTCCATTATAAAAGCTAACCCATTTCTGGTACTTTGCACCAGGTCACCCTACTTACCCAGAAGCTTCAACTCCTGCCACCAAACCTGCAAATAGCTCTCCATGCTCTTCTTCCATTATAAGAAAGCTGTGTCTCTTCCTTTCAATGATCTATTTCTATCTACCAATCCCATTTGCAGCAAGAGTCTTCAAATAACTTGTGGAGTTCCCAGAACTCTAGCGTTCCAGTAAGACTTTTATAGAGGCATATGAGGATAAAATCAATTTCACACTAGGACTACAATATTACCAGCCCTTTTCACTGTGTTGGCATTTGCACTGGCTGTGTAAAAGCAAAGGTGGTTTTTGCTGCTGGTGCCTGAGCACAAATCAAGGTAATGGCACCAAACTGTACTGGTGATCACTGTATTCTTCAATCCTATACACCCAGGGTTAAAAAAAAAAAAAAAGTTTCCTTTAACAATGTCCTTGATTAAGTAATAAAAATTACTAATTTTATTAAATTTCTATCCTTGAGTTTTGTGACAAAATGGAGAGTGCACATAAGGCATTTTTGGCACATACTGAAGTTCTGTCGTCTCCAGGAAAAGCCTTTGCAACTGTTTGGCAAGCTGAATTAGGCGGTTTGTCATGGAATATCATTTCTACATCAAAGATTAACTGACAAACTATGGTTATTCGGACTTGGATATTTGTTAATTTGGGATATGTGCTGTTTTCAGACGTGTTGTCTTTAAGTAACCAAGTAATAAGTAACTATATTTTTTTAAAACCTCAGCTTTCATTTGCAATACGACTAATAGCCATAGCGATCAACCCACGCTAACACAGGCTCTTTGGGATCCTACATAATTTTTAATGCTGTCGAGGGGTCCTGAGACCACGAAGTTTGGGAAGGAATCTCCAGTCTTTTCGGGCATTCTCCCTGAATATCCCCAAGCCGTAGGGCCCATCAGCCTCGTCTCAAGCACAAATCCTTCCCCAAAGCGCTCGGCTGCCGCCCCGGCTCTTTACAGCACGGATTCTGGACACTCCCCGGCCTGCTTTCTCCGGGGTCACCACCGCTCTCGAGGCCGCAGATCCTACGTCTTGTCCACGTGCGTCCACGTGTGCCTGCTGCCCACTCCAGGCCTCCCGGGACGCCCGCAGTCTTCTCCAGCCCCTCTCCCGCCAGGCCCGCCCAGGACTCCCCGGCCCCTCCGCCGTCTTTCGGGACTCGGCCGCCCTTCCGCCGGAAAGCCTGAAGCTGAGGCTGCCAGGTCCGGTAGCCCCCGAGCCTTACCATGGTGAACTTCGCCGCCGCCCGCCGGACACCGCTCTTCCACCTCAACCGCCGCCGCCGCCAACGCGCGTCCAACTGCCGGCTCCCGGCGCGCGCGGACCCAATTGGCTCGCCGACCCATGGGCGCCCATTGGTCCGGGGCCCGTCGGGGCGGGCCGAAGCCCGCGCTCCTGCTTACAATTGGTCCCTCCTCCACGCGCGAAGTGGTGGGGCTTTCTGATTGGCTGCGGATTTGGCGGGAAGGTCGCGTGGTCGGCAATGGAGGCGCCGGTCGGGGCTGAGGCTCCGGGATTGTGCTGCCGCAGTGGGTCCAGCTTAACGCTGGTGGGTGCAGGACGTTCCCAGTCCGGGTCACGTTCCCGTGAGCTCCTGGCCTGAGGATGGCTTGAGAGAACGTTGTGCTGTCGTCCCCTGCACAGGCGACCCGGGCCTACTGGGCTCCGTGCTGCTTACTCAGGTCTCTGCAAACATGGCTGCCTCGGAGATGCCATCCCCCCTCTTCCCGCCCCCAGGCGGCTCGGTCTCTCATCTTCCCCTTCCCGGTGGAGAAAGACCTTTCCCAACCAGGACCCAGGGAGCGCGCAGGGTTTGATTACTTATGTAGTGCAAGGAGTGGATTTCCAGGGACCAGGGAGGGCGTGGGTACACCCCCAACTCCGACCTGGAAAGAACTGGACCGTGGCCAGGGTGCTGGAGAGGAACAGTTAGGGCACGGTGCCCATTTTGGAGGACTTTGGAACAATCACTTCATTCTTCAATTCTGTAAAGATTATCATAACTTGTCTTACTATCCAGTGTGTATTCGCTTCTGGAAAAAAAGAGGAATCCAGGCAAACTCCAGCTCATCACCAAAACGCAGTGTCCGGCTCTGGTGCCTCCCTAGGGAAGTGGGCAAGGCAGACCTTGAACTTTCCCTGAGAGGGCCGGGAACACACCTAGTGCTGGTTGTGATGGACACACCAGGTCGAGGTGTTGGGACTTTTCTGGAGGCCTTGGGAGGCCTCTGAACAGTGCAATCCAATAATCAGGCAGCAGGGAGGAAGAGAGTGGAAGGCTAGACAAGCGGAGAGCCGGGGAAACCAGGGGGAGGTCTCCGACCTCCTCTCCTCTTCCTAGGTGAGTGAATCCCTACTTCCTCAGGGCTCCAAACACACCACATGCATCTCTCAATTATAGCTTGTCTCACATTGCATCTTTTAAGATTATATTTATTTAATGCTTACTCTGAGTTGAAAGTTTGGAAAATGCAGAAAGGTACCAAGAAAACAAAAAATCAACCGTAAGTTCACAATCCAGAAATAAACATTATTAATATTTCAGTGAAGTTTTTACTTTTTTTCTGTGTATATATATTCATATTTTTAAGTAAATACAATTGGGTATAAATGGGACCAAACCATGTGATTTTTTTTTTTCTAACAGCTTCGTTGATATATGTCACATACCACACAGCTCATCCACTTAAAGTATACAATTCAGTGGGTTTCAGTATATTCACACAGTTGTGCAACCATCACCACAATCAAAATTTTAGAACATTTGCATTACCCCAAACTTCATTTCTTAATTAATGTTATTAACTAGTATTATTGCTAAATAACATTCTTTTTGTATGGGTTTACTACATTTTATTTATACATTCATCAGTTGATGGGCATTTGGTTTGTTTTCACTTTTTGGCTATTATGAAGAATGCTGACATGAACATTTGTGTACAAGTTTTTGCATGAACATATATTTTTAGTTCTCTTGTGTATGTACTTGGGAATGGAATTGCTGGGTCTTATGGTGTCTCTGTGTTTAACTGATTTAGGAACTGCCAGACAAACCATGTGATTTTTTTTTATCCTTATTTTCTCATTTAATATTAATCATGTACATTTTCCCAATGGTTCTTTGAAAGCATGGCTTTTTAGTGGTTGCAGAGTTTCAAATCTTAGTCAACCAATCCCTTGTTACTGGGCATCAAGGAGACTTCCAATTTTCATCATTGTAAATAGCTTTGGACAGCAATCTTTTTATGAATTTCTGGTTATTTCTGTAGAGGAGATTAGTCAAACAATTGGATCAAAGGGCACAGACAGTTTTAAGGCTCTCGGTGCATAATGACAAATTACCTTCAAAAAAGGTTGCGTCAGTTTGCATTCTCACAGAGTTTGGGAATGCGAGTTGCATACCACCTTATCTTTTAATTGCCTGCTTAGCTCATCAGAGTTTGAGCTAATGGAGGGCAAGGACTCGTTTGGCCATCTCTGAACAGCACATCATAAGGGCTCAATAAGTGATACATGAAGGAGTGAGAGAAAATGAAGGCCCAGATTGGTGCAGGGGCTGTGGGGCAGACAGGAAATATTTTAGTTTGCTGAGGCTACTGCTGCAAAATACCAAAAATGGGTTGGCTTTTATAAAGGGAATTTATGCCAATAAAAGCTTACAGTACTGAGGTTGTAAAAATGTCCAGATCAAGGCATCATCAGAGATGCTTTCTCATCAGAGGTCAGCTGTGTCGAGACAAAATGGCAGCTTTCCATCTGGGTCTCTGTCTTCTCCTCTGTTTTAGTTTCCTGAAGGCAAAGGTCCGCTTTTGGTGGGATCCTGGACTCCTGCCACGTGGCAAGGCAAGATAGTGGCTCTCGGTCTGGGTCTCTGCCTTCTCCTCACTTGGGGTCTGCTCCACTGATTCCAGCCTCAGGCCTTTCTCTCAGCCTCTTGTCCTCTCTCTTACATGTTGGGGTCAAAATGGCAGCTCTCTTTCTCTGTGTTTCTGCTTTCAGTTCTCCGTCTATATAAGACCCCAGCAAGAGGGCAGAGACCTAGCCTCGGTCATGCCTCACTGACATAGTCCAATCAAAGACCCTAAATGGATCTAATCAAAAGTGATCTAACCAAAGTCCCTTAACTGATCTAATGCAATCAAAGGGTCTCACACCCACAGGAATGGATTAGTTCAAAGAACATGATCTTTTCTGGGATTCACAAAACTTCAAACTGTCAAAGGAGGGTACAGTTGTCTGAGTCATTCTGAAGGCCATTTCAACCTGGTTGATGAGTGCAGACATAGGTGGAAGGCCACATGGGGCCAAGAACCCAAACATGGAAGGTAGGAGGTGAAATGGCTGATGGGAAGAGAAGAGCAAGCTGTACTCCAAAGTCATCTAGGGAGAGACGCTGGTAGAGACTGGTAGTAATGCTTTTTTGTACTCCATCCTTGGAGCCCCAGTCTTTACACAAAGCCCTGGAAGGATTACCTTCACTGAGCTAGCGAGGTCATCGAACTCTCTGTTCATCTGGATATCCTGAGGAGAAACCACATTTACAAGGCAGTACATCATCACTTTCTGAGAATTTGGCTATTTTTGCTTTCACAAGTACACACACAAACACACACACAGCTTCTCTCCTGTGAATGGTAATCTCACACCCCTCAAACCATTAAAATAGAGAGAGGAAAGGACTTGAGAGGTGCTTCTAAGGTGCCTGCTCTGTTTCTTGGTCTGGAGGCTGGTTACATAGGTGTATGCTGTTTGTTGAAATTTGCTGAACTCTACACTTAATATGTGTGCCCTTTTTGGTGTAAATGTTGTACCTCAATTAAAAATAAAAAGCAAAGAGTTTGGGGAGAAGAGAACTAGCATAGATGGAGTCTTTCTGTGTGCAGGCCCTTTCTTTAGGGCCCATCATCTCATCCCATCTTTGTAATAACCCATTTTACATAAAGATGAAATTGAGGCTGAGACTTGAGAAGGGTTTGACTTGAACTACATGATTCACAAGTATATCCTTCAAAACTGAGAATAAAATCTGGGTTCATCAGTTTAAACTAATGATAACAGTTAAGAAATCAGGGAATAGAAATTGGATCTAGGCTAGTGTTGGTCTTTGATTCAGAATCTTGACCAAGACCTAGGATTTGGTTCCAAACCTGTGTGATTACAAAGCTCAAGGTATTTCTGTTATACCAGAAGCCTCATACATTATCATGAATAAATGTGTATTTTGACAGGACAATTTCAAATCTAAATCTACCTTGTTTAGAAGAGTTCAGTACCGACAGGAATTCCTAGGCAGAAGGAACATGGTAAAGCTAACCTCTGGCTTTTTTGGAGTCATAGAGACCAGGTAGTTAGAAAGAAACAGTGAGGAAGTTTGATTCCCTGAAGGATTGGAACTGTAAAACCACATCTCTGGAAAGGCTTTGGACTTGAGCCTGAGTTGAAATAAATTAGGGTTAGAATTTGTAACCGAGCTTTCTTTTAATAATTTGCATTTTGAGATTCTCTCTTTCCATCTTTAATGTTTGACTGCCTTGGAAAAGAATGACATTTTTCTATAGTGAAAAAGCAAAACTGAATGAAAAGGGAGCCTAATCTCCCTCACAGCCATGCATGTGATTCTTGCAGTGCCACAACCCACCTGCTGGCAGTACAGACCAAGGGGAGGGGCCAGCAGACCAGGGGAGGGTCTGGAGGCTTGGAAGTGCAGAACCTGCAAATCTAAACATCAGTTAGCAGAGAATATCATGCCCCTTGACAGGTTCTTTTCACAGCCAATGAAAAAACCAGGCAGAGGTCAAAGGTGAGACCACGCTGCTACCACCAAGTAGGAACCAGGATGAATGGCCTCATGTTTTGCATTCAGGCTGGGTTTGAACTCCGACTCTGCCCTGCCATGTATCTGGGCAGGACACTTTATTTCTCTGATCCCCACTTTCTTGGTCTAAAATGGAGATAATGACACCTAACAGGTTTGCTGGGAGGATCAGATTCAAGGTTTATGAAAAGCTCTTACAGAGAAATCCAGCAGTTCTAGGGCAGATGCAGGATTATCCCGGACAGACTTGAGAACACCAAAGCAGCCTTCACTTCGCATGGGGTTCCTGGACACCTAAGAAACACACATGCACAAAATGAGAAAGCTGAGCCCAGGGAGGCCGGGAGGGTAACGTGACGGTGGAGCAGGGATTCTTTGTCTTATGATGAATCCGAGGGTGGCTTGCGGGGGACCCACCATCTCAGCTCTGAAGGTGTTTCCATAGGACCTAGTGGATGGGACTGGAGGCCCACTGAGTGCCCACCCTGGGCTGAGCTCCACACTGGGCCCCCTGCCCTTCCAGAGTTTGCCATTCAGAGTGGGAAGGAAAAAAGGAGACAAATCATAAAAATGCAGTGTGGGAAGTGCCAGGAGAGCATGTGCCTCAAGTCTATCAGGGAGGTTCAGGAAGGCTGGGGGTGGCACGGTGGGGTGTGGATAACACCTGAGCTGAGCTTAACAGATGCGGTGAGCCCAGTTGGGCACTTCAGCAAGAGAAACAGGAGCCCAAGCAGAGGTGAGAAACAGCAGCATGTATGGAAAATCCCGTGCAGCTTGGGGTGAGAGCAATTAAGCCCAAGGCAGGAGGGAAGGGGAGCGTGTGGGAGGGTTGTGAGCTCAAGCTGTTGGCACAGGGGTTCTCGTGGACCTGCCCCATCCTCGCCTTGCTCACTGCCCTCCCCGCTTTCTCATCTCACCCCTGCTCATTGGTGCCATCTGCAGTCCTAGAGGAAGGGGACCCCTGCTGGGCCCACACAGCCTCAGGAAGGACTCAGCTGTGGCCCACAGTACACCTGGGCCCATTCTGGGTTCCAGCAAGGCCAGATGAAGAGCTATGGGGGCAGAGGGAGGGGGAAGCAAGGGGTGCCACTACCTTCAGCAGAGGAGCCTTCCTGCTGGCTAAGAAGGAGGAAGGCCAGAGGGCATGCGTGTGTGTGTGTGTGTGTGTGTGTGTGTGTGTGTGTGTGTGTGTAGAAGATGAATAGGGGAGGGATCTGAAAATGTGCCTGGGCCAGGTCAGATATCTGAGACTGAATGTCAAGAGGAATCCAGGAAACCCCTCCTCAAGACCCATGTCTGGGGTTCTGGAGCCTGTGGGCACCTCTGCCGCTGGGGTGGGCAGATGTGGCAGGGAGGAAGCTATGCGGACAGGCTGAGGGGAAGGTCTGTGCTGGGGCCTCCCCCATCAGGCTAGCACTCACGACAAGAATCCTCAGTGTCTGGTTGACCCGGAGGCCCAGGCCCAGGCCCAGGGCTCCCACTGCCGAGATGCGGTTGTTGCTGCAACAAAGAGACACAAGGTACATTGAGTTACCTTCCCAAAGGCTGGGCAGAGCCAGCCTGGCCCAGGGACCCCCTCTGCCTCTCCTCTACGTCCCAGTGGGGCTGCCACGGCATCCCCATTGCAGCCCTCCACTCTCACCCGGGGATCCTGGACAGGTCAATGTGTAACCCACAGATAATGACCCTGCCTAGCTGGTGGCTCCCAGGGTTCAGGGAGATAAGATAACCGGACAAACACACCTTAGTGATGCACAGACCTGAGCATCCCTCACCCAGCCCTCTCAGCAGGTGCTCCCACATTTTCTGCCCCAGCTGCCCCCCCAAACATAACCCCACATCCCCTCCTCCTCTGTCCTTCTCAGCCACTGGCTCCCAAGTTACATGCCTCAGCACTGCTCTCAGCCACTTCTCCCTGGCGGGGCCTCTGATTCCAGCATCTTCTGGACCTTTACCTTGGCTGCTTCCACTGGGGAGGAAAGCTGGGCAGGGAGCCGGCCCTGCTCACTTCCCCCAGCAAACAGACCAGGGGAGGGGACCTTTCTTTTTCCCTCTGTGCTCATGGCCGTGGAGGAGCACTTCACACGTGGTAGCCCCCCCAGGAGCCAGCTGCTGAGCAAAGCATCCACAAGGGCCCATGTGTCAGGGCCCTGCTTCTTCTGAAAGGGAGAACAACTCGTATGGAGCACCCACTCTACACCAGGCTCTGTTGAAGGGGCTTTTTTCAGCTATTTGCCATTCCCGGCCTCTTGCCTGTTCAGTAGGAATCACAGGTCCCAACGTATAAATGATGAATTAGAACAAGAAGGATGGAGCTGGATGTTCTTGGATGTGGCTTAAGCCCCATTGTGGGTAGATGGTGGTCGGTCCCTAAGTTAAGGTGGTGGACAGGGATCCCATGCTTCTCACCCTATGTTGAGTTCCTCCAACACATTGTTGGCTCTCAGGGCCTCACCCACCGCGGAGGCTCCCAGATCACCAAAGCCATTGTAGGAAATATCCAGGACTTTCAGGAAGATGTTTGCCTAGAACACAAAATAATGGAGTTGTGGGCTCTGGCATTGGAGGAAGTCTGGGGGCTGCAGCCTCAGAGCACAGGAGGCCCGAGGTGCACAGGCCAGAGAGAGCTCCAGGGCAGAGGGAGGCCCCGTTAGCTGTGGCTGGGGGTGGCAGTGGACAGCACAAGAGGGTGGGTGTGCACGTCCACCAGAGGCCTTCAGAGACTGGGAATCTTCCATGTGGCAACAGGACCCAGAGACATGGTGATCAAATGCCACATCTGCTTGGGAATCTGTCCAAAGCAGGGACCCTGAAGCACAGGGCAGTTGGGTGAAACCCGTCCAGAGGACTGTGATGGAGAGAAGGGTGGGAGCTTGTGTGTGCCCTGACCCCAGATCAGCCTCTGTTAGAGGGTAAGGTAGCTGCTGCCATTCTCTAAGAAGGACCCCACAAAGGCAACCAGCCCCGTGGGCACTGAAGGCACCTTGTGTCACCCTGCCAGGGCCCAAGCCAACCATTCCTGACCACAATATCCAAGGGAGTAGGTGTGAGAGTGTGTGCTGGGTCACACAGGTGCAAGAGTGTCATCTCAGAGAAGCATCTGTGTATGCTCAACAGCTAGCGTGTGTCACCAGACTGCATGGATGTTCCCTGCCAGCTGGGCGCCTGTGATGTCTGGAGAAGGTGTGGGACATTCACCTGTGGGATATTTCAGTAAATGACATGAGAGCACGGTGCATTGTAGTCATTCCACGAGGTTGGGAAAATTCAAGGGATCTAAAGAAATACGCTTTGAGTGCTGCTTAAAAGAGACAAGATTTGTGCTCACGCTGGCAGCACCTATTATAAAATTGGAACCACACAGAGAAGAATAACATCCCCCCCTGTGCAAGGATGACATGCAAATTCATTAAGCATTCCAGATATATTTTTTAAATCCATGGAACTGCACTACACAGGGAACCCTAAGTTAAACCATGGACTACAGTTAAAAACACAGTTATAAAAATGTGCTTTTGTCAATTGTAGCAAGTGGACCACCCCAATGCATGGTGTTATTAATAGGGTAGTATATGGGACTCCAGTACTTTATGCATGATTTTCCCATAAACTAGGGTTTTTTTAGTTAAAAAAAAAATCAGAAAAAAATATCCAAGGTTCCAGAGCCGCAAAGTCAGCCCTAGGTGGGCTGGGGAGGGGGGACCTCCTACCTCCAGTCCCTTGGCAATGGCTACAGCTCCTGGACCTCGAAGGTGATTCCAGCTTATATTAAGCTCTGTGAGTCCTGTGTTCTCTGCCAGGGCTGGGCCGAGCATCTCCCCTTTAGAAACATTGAGAGAGACCTTCTCATTCACTCTATTTATTGATTCAAAAAATATTGAATCAATATCTATTGATTCAAAAAACAATGCCAATGTCTGCTTTGTGCCAGGGTCTTTAGGCTCAAGGAACTTCAACTTCAGGAAGGCTTTAAAGAAGTGACAAGGCTCAGTTGATATTTCAGCAAAAGCCTTAGAGGCAGGTGTAGAGGATGGACTGGGATGGGCAGAGGCAGAGATGAGAGACAGGGGCACCAGCTTGGAAAGCTCGTGCTATCGACTAGGCAAGAGGTGGCAAGGCTGGAGTAGCTGTGATGGGAGGGGGCAGTAGTGAAAGGAAGGGGTGTGTGTTGGTGTATATGTTAAAAAAAAAAGCCCTGAGATATTTAGCATGTAAAAAGAGCAGAACTTCCTGCCCCACTCTCCAGTGTCAGCGCTCAGGCACTGACCTTCTCCTGGGTCTTTGCAAGGGCTCCTCCTGGGTTGGAACTGCTGGCCCCTGCTTCACCTGGCAAACAGCTCCTCCTTCTTCCAACCTGGGTCACGGCATCAGGAAGCTTTGACTTCCACCCTTCCAGGCTCTGGCCTGTCCCATCTCTCCCACCAGCCTGGGACTCCTTGGAGGAACTGAGTCTTGGCCCCTTTCCATGGTCCCAACACCTAGCACAATCTAGCAAGGCTGGTTTGAATGCTCAGACGAAAGAAGGAATGAACTAACCTGGCCGCTCAGCCGGCCTGCTCTGGCCGAACACGTTCAGCACTTCGGAGAGCTCCCCGCGCAGGCGCGAGAGAACTGGACTTAGCGCCTAGCGCTGGGGTTTGGCCACCCGCCCAGGATCTCAGATACGGGTTATCTTCCTGCTTCCTCAGACACTTCCAGCGCTGGCAGCTGAGGGTGGTGGTCCCTCACTCTTTGTGGGGAAGCCCCTTCTTGGCTGAACTGCTCTGCCTCTACCTGCAGGCCTCCTACGAGGTAGGGCTGCCACCCCCACAGCACAGGAGGGGAAACTGAGACCAAACCCCTTCACACTACAAGGGAGTCAGGTCCACCCACAGATTCCTACTTGGGCATGCAAAATGGCCCGTCTGAGTCTGCCCTTTTCCAGGCCGAAGATTTCCCCACACTGCTCCGCCTCAGGCCCGTGTGTGTGTATTTGCGAAGCCTTCCAAGGGCCTTAGCTTCTAGCCTTCTCTTTACCGTGCTTCTTGCCCTCTGATCATGCAGGCCCAGAGGGATACTGATAGTTAATTCATTGAAAGTCTGAAATGAGCCTTTCTTTTAATTTCACTGACTTCCCCAAAGTAATCTTCTCGAAAGGCAAATTGGCCCTCTGGCAAGGCTGGTTCTCACAGGCTGCAGCTGGCACCACCCCACTCCCTCTAAGCAGCTGGAGACAGAGCAGCGATTCCCAAACTTTCCAGATCAGAACGAATCTTCTGGGGGGCACCCATTAAAAGGCTGCTGCCCAGGCAAACCTCCCCCCCACCCCATCCCCAGCCTCGTCCCTGGGCAGGTGCAAGACCCTGGAATCTGTATTCCTAACCAGGGTCCCAGGTGATTCTTACAGCTAACTGAAGCATGTGAGGAGAGGCAGTAAGAGGTGGGTGCATGTTCCTGGCAAAGCAGACAATCCATGCAAAGGCCCTGGGGTCATGAGAGTAGTGAGGTCAAGGAATCTTACCCATGTCTTCCACAGCACTTGGGACAAAATCCCCAAGCCTCTGCCTTGACCTGCAGCCCTGCAGCCCCCTGCTGCCTCTCCACCTCACTGCATGGTCACACTGGTGTCTGTCAGTCAGGTAGGAGAAAAATCGTGCTCTCCCTCTGGTATTCATAGCTGATTCCTTCCCACTCTGCACACTTCAGCTTAAATGCAGCTTCTCCCTGCCCAACCCACTAAAGTAGACTCCTGGTTCTTCCTAGAAACCTGCCCTGTTGGTTTCTGTTGTAGCATCAAGAATTATCGAGACTTATTTTGTTAACTTGTGTTTCTCGAGGTTAGGGACTTTTTGTTGATGACTGGATCCCCAATGGTTAAATCAGGACCCAACCCATAGAGCAGAACAGCACTCAGAGATATTCTGGGTGGCTGGCGTGAGCGTGAAGCAGAACAAGGTCAAGTGTGGGGAGCAGGAGTCAGAGGACAGACAGCTTCAAGGCTAGGCTGAGCAAGACGCTCTCCTGCAGGTGCTCAAGGAAGATGTACTTGAGTATGGTACCTGCTTGGTCGTTCAGCTGGTTGTAGCTCAGGTCCAGGAACTGCAGGCTTGTGTGGAGCAGCAGGAGCTCAGCCAGGCACCCAGCCGCCTGCTCCTCCAGGCCGTTCCCTGCCAGGTGCACCTTTTGCAAGGCGGGGTTCTCCCCGAGGGCAGCACAGAGGGCCCGGGCTCCTGCTGCTCCCAGGTGGTTCTCCGACAGGTCCACATCTGGGGGTCAATACCATTCCTCAGTCAGCGGGATCCAAGGCTGAGGGTGTGGGGTAGGGGGAAGGCTCAAAGCAGAAGGAGCTTTGCAGTCGGGCGGTCCTTTGGTTGCATGGGCTTCCCCCTACCTGGGTATACTTGACTTTCTCGGTCAAGGGGTTAAGACTACCTACTTGTGTTTTGGAGACTGCCTGGGATGGAGGTGCAGCCCCCTGTTCATGATCCTCACTAGGCAGCAACGAAACCCTCCCCCCACCCACACACACACAGAAGCCCTCGCTGTCCCCTTACAGGGACTGGCAAACACAGCCCAGGTGGCTGTGCATGGAGCACTCACGTGGGCCAGACCCTCAGCCCAACCCTTCACTGGGCCTCATTTCATTTACCCCTCACCACAACCCCAAAGTCCATTTCACAGATTGGAAACTGAGGTCCAGCCAGGGGAAGCTGCCCAAGGTCACCCAGTCAGCCTTTGAACCTAGCCCCATTCTCCTCTTGTTACAAGTTGAATTGTATCCCCCAAAATATACGTTCAAGTCCTAAATTCCCGTCCTGTTGAATGTGACCTCATTTGGAAACAGGGTCTTAGAAGAAGTGATTTAGTTTAGGCAGGAACCGGGTTAGGGTGGCTCAAATCCAATATGACTGGTGTTCTTATGAGAAGAAGGAAATTTGTACGCAGACAGGAGAGAGGAGGATGTCATATGCCGATGGAGATAAAGACCTGAAATGCTGCAGCTGCAAGCCAAGGAATGCCAAGGTTTGTCAGCAAATCACCAGAAGTTAGGAAGAGGCAAGGGAGTCTCCCCTGCTTTGGGTTTCAGAGGGAGCATGGTCCTGCTGACACCTGGGTTTTTGGACTTCTAGTCTCTAGAACTGTGAGCCAATCAGTCTGTTGTTTTCAGCCACTCAGGTTATGGGACTTGGTTATGGCAGTCCCAGGAAACCACCTCCCCCCTGGACCTGCCAGGCTTCCACTTCTCTGAGTCCAAATTATAGGATGATTTTCCTACTACTGCATCTAGGCAATGCCATTGCGTGGCCCCCGTATGTAGGGAGTTGCTGGTCAGCCATGGAGGGGAGGGGGGGGCATCGGGAGGATCAGGGAGTGGTGACCCATGGTGGGTGCAAGTTGGGGGAGGTGGATGGACTCAGGACAGGGAGGACTCAAGATTGGCCCACCTGCCCCAGGCTCGGCACCTACCACAGAGGCTGCTTTTGCTCAGGGCAGCTGCCAGGGCCTTGGCCCCAGCCTCACAGAGCCCATTGTCCCGCAGGTTTAGCCGCTTGATGGAGGGACTGGAGGTCAACGCGGAGGCCAGTGCCCGGGCCCCCTGGAACAGAGCAGAGGGACCCAGACACAGCTGCCTGCCATCCTGCTCATGCTCTCCCACTGGAGGCCCTCCCCTTCCCAATCTGCCCCGACAACACCTGTAGGCCACCCAGCCCTTCTGCTTATCACTGCCACTGCATCACCCACACATTAATCTCATAGATGTGGGGGATGGAACTCGCCTGGTACAGGGAGGGTCCAGGAAAGTGTGGGATAGACGCAGCCCTCACTCAGGCAGGGAATGGGCAATCCCACGGCTGCTGCTTCCTGATCCCGCCACCCCACCCCTCACGAAGCCTGGCCCCCCAGGGTCCCTCCAGGGGTACTTGGGGTCCCAGGCCACGGTGCGGCAGGTTCAGTTCCGGGGCGCTCCCTTGGCGCAGAAAGCAGGAGGCGGGCACGACGCTGTGGGCCCGGCAAGACCTCAGGTAGAGGGCGTCCCTGACCCGGTCTCCAAGCCCATGGGTGCCTGGGAGGAGACAGGAAAGAATGGAGAACCCTTCCCAGGGCACAGCAGCCTGTCTTCTCCCCTGTCCTCCATCGCTCCCCGCTCTGTGCTTCCCCTCTACAGGTGCTTCTTCCTGTCTGTCGCCAAAATGCAAGCTTAGTCTTGCCCTTGGGCTGGGAAAACCCAGCCCTGATCCCATCTCAGGGTGGAGCACCCCCTTCCTACACTGTTGGGCAGATTTTTGTTTTTACATTTTAACGACATTCTGGGAGCACAGAGAGGTGTGCTCTCTGCTGGACAGGGGTTCCCTGCCCACCTCGGCCCCAGCCGCCTCCTTCCACCCGTGCTGGAAGAACCCCCAGGGTGAGGGGACAGGCCTGGGCCACCCTGCCAGGGAGGCACCTTCCGATTCCAGGTCGGAGTCCGAATCCACGTCCGAACTCTCCTTGGCCTCCGGGACCCCTGCAACACGCCCGGCGGCCCCCGCGGCCTCTTCCTCCGGCACCTGGGCGTCCCCAGCCCTCGGGTCGGAAGCCCTCACGGTCACGCCCATTTCACAGTCGCTGGCACTGAGGCCTCGATCGCGGTTCAGTCGCACTAGAGTGAGGCGGGGGGATGTGGGCGGGCTCTCAGCCTAAGCCGACCAATCGAACTCGGCGTCCGGCGAACAGGCGCCCGCCCCAGCCAATAGAGATGTGCTCTCCCCTGCGGCTGTCTCCAGGGCAACCCGGTGTTGTTGGTTGCCGCGGAAACCGCCTGAGGCGGGTGTTGACCCGGAGCCGGCTCCTCGCCTAGGCTGATAAGAGCGCGCGCCACCTCCAGGGGCACGGCTGGGAGTCTTGCGGGCATTTATTTCCCCTGTCACCCCGTGAAGTTCCAGTATCGTCCCCATTTCATGGATTTGGGAAAAGAAAAAAAAAAAAAAAAA
>JAQZBX010053628.1:0-18833 GCA_029593785.1 Cabassous unicinctus | reverse complement strand
CACCTCTAGGAGAAATAGTCCTCTCCTTCTCCAGGAATCTTTTTCTGTTCTGTTATTTTTTTGTCCTGAATTTTATCCCCAGTTCCTATGATTTATTTAAATTCTCTCCCTCACATTACACTTTTCAGTTCTTGGACCATCTTGTCTTACCACAATTCAGTTTTCCTCCTTTATTTGTTTCCTGTGAGGATTTTCTGCCATTGCTTTTTTCCCCTTAGGGTATGCAATCCCAGGGAAACAGATGAGGTCACTCCAGAAGGTCCATTTTGTATTTAGATGGTCCAGCATACAGAAAACTGAATTTAGTTTGTGCACCTCTTGCAAACTGTTATGCCATGATCTCTTTTGGCCCTGGGGGGCATTTTTATATGTGGCACTCCATAGCTGCTTGTGTTCTGCCCTGAATCTCTGTGTACTTGGGTCCCTGTGCCTGGGTATGTATGGGATTCTACCTCATTGCTTTCAGTGGCTCTATGGCCAGCATCCATAGCAGGAGTGACTTGAGCTGTGCTGCCTCTGTGTGAATCCCAAGCTGTGTGGGACAGAGTTGGGGGGTGGATCTTGGACTGGCAGACCCAGGACATAAATCACCTACCTGATTTTGATGTTTTATTTTCTTTATCTTTGAGTCAGCATTTGTGGTGTTCTTCTTCAGTCTCTATTGTAGTCTAGAGCTCCAAGAAAGTGGGATTTGTACTTTTGGCAGGTGATTCTGAGGGAAGGCTTTTCCAGGGGATGTTTTTGATGTCACTGCAAAGTGTTTTTTTAAGGTAGAAATGAAAATCTTCGTAGTGTTTAACCTGGACTATAACCTTCTCCTTTCTACAGGTGATCTTCATCATTCCTTCTAAAGTCCCGTGATTCTGGAAATTCAGTGACATAAAATCTTATGGCCTAAAACTCAAAAGTCCAATTCCACACTTTATGTTTGATTTGGTAGTTCTTGAATATGGAGTTCAGAAGCTTCAAATTTAAAATGCTTTCTATGTTTTCTAAAGGTGCTGTCAGGAAACAGGTTTTGGGGAAATAATTTACCTAGATTCCTTTGTCATGTCCTGCCTTTGCTGAGCATAGAATTGGGTTGAAATGTGGAGAATCCCCAGAAGAATCATCATCTTTTTTTCTCTAATAAGCAGGTTGAGCTATTTTTAACTGACACTGGTCACATTTTTGGAGCAAACAATAAGCCCTACTCTGACTACTCCCCCAATACTTGGGGAACTGTTGAACATCAGTGCATATTTCCAAGGGCCTCGTTGTCTGTTTAGACATTTTTATAATTCTACCAAAAATTAGTCCCATGTGAGAAGTAGGTAAGGGGACTGATGGAGATCTGGGAATTTTTTTCAGCAATCCAAGGGAACAGGGATACATATTTTCTGCTTTATAATTCCCAGTTTTATGGAGGTTTCAAACACGATCCTTCAGAAATTCAGACTTAATAATTTCATAAGATCACAAACCAACTTCTCAAACACCTAGGCAAACCTAAGCCTCTATTTCCCTTCAAACTCTTTTTCCTAATGGGAACCAAGTCTATACTATTATCCTCTATTTGGTGCATTTCTTCAACAGTAAAATCCTTTGGTGTATTCATTTACCTCATACAATTCTTTATCTACAAATGATTCTGGGGATTTTAGATATTGTTTGGCATATCAGTAAACTCAAATTTTACCTTAATTCTTAATAAATATTATTTTAGTTTTTTTTCCTGTTTACTATAATGCTTACTAGAACTGAGTCTTGAATGTTTTCACTTTCTGATTTGTTTTAGATAGAACATTTCTAAAATAACATGCTCAATTTTATACATATTTGGTGACAATTGAAATAAATTATTAGTAGGCACTCCCTATTTATTAAAATGTTTGGTTTGTCAGTTTAAGTTATTGCTTGCAAATATAATCATTAGAATTTCCAACTACTTTCCTCAACCCATAGCTCAATGAAAGTATAAATACTCCCAAGCATTTATTTCATATATCATTTACTCTCATCGTATTTTCACCTCTCATGTTGTTCACTTATTCAGAAAGATAAGGCTTCCTTTGATTCTAAATTAGATTATGGCATTTATATTGCATGTATGTGTAAGAGTAATATATTCATAACCAAATTAATAAATCTCTCAAACACCATTTAAATGCTTATTTCTTAAAATGATCTTATTTTCTCAGTAGAGCTCATTACTAATAATTGTAACATATTTCCTTTAAATTTTACTGCCATTTGCTGCATCTCAATGATTCAAAATCAGTGATAGTTGGAAATGCTAGTTATAAAGAAGGATATATTTTTCATGGTACATCTCTGTTGTAGTCAGGATTTTAGGGTTCACTGTTTCTTACAGTCTTGCTTTGCAATTCCATTTTATTGAGTTTCTATTTTAGAGCAGACTCACAGTTGGGAATTGAATCTTGCCCCCCACACAGTGTGTGCTCAGGTCCCAAACAATTGTCTTGTTGGTGTGAACCCATTTTTAAACATAATTTTGAAGATGGTAATAGATAATTCAAGTCCCTATTAAATGACGGTGACCTTTAATCCTATATGACTTAAGTCCTTATAAGCAATGGAATTGCACTAGGAGATGTGAGCAGTCAGAAGCTGGAAGACAGTGGAATCCAGAAGAGAAAGGATAAGATACTGCCCTCTGCTTGCAGGTGATGGAACAGTCAAGGTACCCCAAAGATTCCTGGCCAGCCAAAATATATTGACATAGGAGGAAGCAAGATTTCTCTGAAACCAAGTGTCAATAACTTCCTGTTGTTATATCTACACATGTTATGGTAGTTATTTTAGAAATTAGTAAATTAAGACTCTTCCCAACATCAATTAATTATGATTTTGGTTTTTAACCATATTATGTTTTGGATGACAATTTTCAATTCAATGCATTTTAAGATAATGTGGATTTTAATCACATATGAATAAATGATATGAAAATTGCCAATAAAATATGCATGTGTTTGTTTAACCCTATTTTTGCAAGCCTTAACTTGTAGATTATTTTTGCTTCATTGGTGAGTCCATGGTTGGTTTTTCTTGTCTAAATGTGTAGTCTTGGAAATAGTTTTAATCTCACTATCTATTTATTGAATAATCTATATTCTCTTTCCATAGGAGTAGCACTTTTTTGATTCAGTGTATATTTTTAGAAAGTTTATACTCTGTTTCTCTTTCAGATATTAATTTTTTGTAATGTATATTTGTTAAGTATCTTCACCTAAGTCTAATTACTGGGGGAATTTGATATTCAATTATGTTTCAGCTGCATCTTCCTATTATGGCATAAAAGACTTGCCACCAGAGCAGAGCATACAAGATTCATTCCAAAAAGTGATACTGGGAAAATTTTCAAGCTTTAGCCTTGAGTTTTTACACTTCAGGAAAGATGGGAAATGAGGGTGTGTGTGAAATGAATAAAGGATATTTTGAAGGATGAAATCAAATTGGGATAACCACTAAGAAAAAATACTTCACTGTCAAAAGACTTCAAGGACATAAAACATTTCAGTAAAATCCCATTTTAAGTCAGTTACTTTTGCAGAACACAGTGTTTCTATAAGTAAATGTGCACATCAAATTTTGAAAAACTCCTATTCCCCTCAAAGGAAATAATTATAGATCTGAAAAATCTATAATTATGATTAATATCAATGGTTACATATACATCCATCATTGCTTAACATGTACAATAAAATTAAGAAGGCCATTAGTGAAGATTCTGTCCTAAATAATCACCAGAATATTTATATTGGAAAGAAAACTTATCAATTTAATGAATGTGATGCAAATTTAACCAAACATCAAACCTTAGAAAACATCAGAGAACTCACTTTTCAGAGAATAAATACAAAAATAATGAATGTGATAATATCTATGATTAATGCCTTAACCTTTATAGACATAAGATAATTCATATGGAGAGAATCATTACAAAAGTGATATATTTGGGAAAGTTGTTAAGCAATGCTCAGAATTTGTTACACACCAGAGAATCCTTACTGGAGAGAAACCAAATAGATGTAATATATTTGGGAAAGTCTTTACCCAATTGTCTAATGGGTAAAACCTTAGACATTACAAAAACCTTACAAATGTAAAGAATTGGCAAAACTCTTGTCCAATGTTCAAACCTTATATAACATGTGAGTATTCATGCTGAAGAGAAACCTTACAAATGTAAAGAATGTAGCAAAGACTTTTCTCATTCCTAAAGAGTTATTGAACATCAGTGAGTTCATACTGGAGAGAAATCCAACAAATATAATGAATGTGGACAGACATTTACCCAAAGTATACACCTTAGAAAACATCAGAATGTTACTGCTAAAAATATACATCATAAATGCAATAAATGTGGCAAAGTATTAAATTGAAGACAATATATAAATTCATCAGAGCAACTCAGGCTAGAAAATAATTAAGATATCAGTTCTTTTTACATTAATCTAATTCAGAGAACTTATTATAGAAAACTATCCTAATTCAATGCAATTATGTGAACTGTTTCACATTTGTTTACACAAAAGTCAGCACCCTGTGCACTTGAACAAGCTGTTAAGAAAAGCCCCTCAAATTTAGGTGGTGCTTACCACAAATACACAAAAATTTATTTGTGTATGCAAGTGGAGTACTTACTCTTATGTAATGGACTCTTAGAGCTTTTAAAGTGAGCAATTACATTATACATGACAGTTTGAGATTATTTATGAATTGCAAAAAGAGAGATTATGTTTGTAAACTAATCTATTCCTCTGGGTGTGATACCTTTTGAATGCATTAGATTCAGCTGACATGTCTTGATTAAATTACCTGTTAATATTAAGGATTTGATTCAACCACATCAGAAGGGCATGACTCAGATTGAGTCCCCACCCTCTTGGAGATTTATATCAATCTCTGGATTGATATAAATGGACACTCACTAGAGAAGACACAGGGGAAGAGAGAGAGTTCTGTCATTTTTGATCCTGGGGCCCTGGAGAGAAATGAGCCATTTGCCTGATAATTTATAGCTGATTTTATGAAGAGACCAGAGCAGAACAGCAGCTGAGAAAGCCCAGAAAGAAACATGCCCTATGCCAGCCTGTAGCTGAGAGATATGAAGACTGAATCTTTGCAAAGATTGGCAACTATCATGCTTCAACACATAGTAACTGACTTTGGTGAGAAAGCAACCTTAAGTTGTACTCTTTAGGGCTTTGTAACTACATGTTTTTATACCAAATAATTACCCTATATAAAAGCCAACAGATTTCTGGTACTTTGCATCAGCACCCCATTGGCTGACTAATATATATGTAAAAATTAAGTTTATGTCTTCTATTGGAGCTAAGGAAACCTTGAAAAATAAGACAAAATTGGAGGGGAGTTGTTTTAGCGAGATAGATTTATACTAGATGTAAAATGTCCTATAAATTGTCTATAAATAAAACTTGTTGCAGCAATAGACCAATAAATCCATAAAAAGAATATTTTAAAAGATATAGCACCAACTTTGTATGAAAGTTCAGCATAAGATAAAGTATGTGAAAAGAAATAAAACAAAATAGAATTACTATGGCTAAGAGATTTAAAATGGAGTTGGGAGGCCATTCAGGTTACTATTATGCAAATCTTAGCAAGAGCTCACAAATTGCCAAAGTATGCATAGTTCATAGCCACAAGCAACAATGTTCTTCAAAATCTTAAGGAGATCTGACCAGCTTTTGCCTAAAATCAGGATTGAGTAGAGGATCCCCACATTATTCACTGCCTTTCAACTTTGTACTGTGCATTCTAGCCAGGATAATTGGGCTACATCAGAAATAAGGGTCATCTTGATTGGAAAGGAAGAATAAATCTATCTTATATATATAGAATAATCAAAGTAATCCATTTTTGAAAAGGTATCAGAAGTAATAAATGAGTTCAGCAAGCCTTTAGGATTTAAGATCAATATAAAAATATCAGTTATATTCTTGTGCACAGGCAGCAAACAATCCAAAATTGAAATAAATGAAATGACTGAATGTACAATAGCATCAAAAGAATAAAACATTATGAATAAAATTAACCAAGGAATAGTAGTTTAACATGAAAAATCATAAGATATTGTTAAAGAAATTTATAAAGGTCTAAATAAGTGGAAAGAAATCTCATGTTAATAAACCAACTCAGCAAAGTTGCAGGATACAAGATTAAGATGCAAAAACTTGTTGTGTTTCTATGCACAAGCAATGAACAATATGAAACAGGAATTAAATTTCATTTAAAGAGTATCTAAAATGTAACAAATCTATGAATAAATTTCACCAAGAAAACAAAGGAACTTACACTTTAAATGACAAAACAGCTGAAAAATTAAAGTAGACATAAATAAATGGCAAGATATTTAAGATTTTGGATTGGAAGACTTAATAGTCTTAAGATGCCAATACTCTCCAGAGAAATCTATCTACAAATTCAAGGAACCATTATCACAATTTCAGAAGACTTTCATTGCAGTAAGGGAAAAACCAATCCTCAATTTCATATGGAATCACAAGTGGTCCATAATAGCCTAACAGTATTGCTAAAGAAAGACAAATTTGGAATTCTCATGCTTTCAATTTCAAAACTTACTAAAAGGCCCTAGCAATCAATACACTGTGGTACATATGAAAAGAGAAACACCAACCACTGGAAATGAATTAAGTTTCCAGAAACAAACCTACTCATTTGTAGCCAAATGATTTTTGTCAAGAACACCAAGTACATTAAATAAGGGAATGAATGGTATCAATAATAAATGCTGCTGAGAAAAGTTGATGTCCATGTGCTAAAGAATCAATTTGAGTTACTACCTCACACCATATAGAAAAATAAAAATAAAAATGGAAAACCTGAATGGAGAAATAGATGTCTCTACAACAATAGATTGTGACTTCAATACACCACTCTCAGTATTGGATAGAACACCTGGACAGAGGCCAAATAAGGAAACACAGAACTTGAATAATATGATAAGTAAACTAGACCTAATGGACATCTATAGAGCATTGCACATCAAAACAACAGGATATACATTCTTTTCAAGTGCTCATGGATCCTTCTCCAAGACAGACTATATGTTGGGTCACAAGACAAGTCTCAATAAACTTAAAAAGATTGAAATTATACAAAACACTTTCTCTGTTCATAAAAAAGAATGAAGATAGAAATCAATATTGGACAGAAAAAGGGAAAATTCATAAATATGTGGAGATTAAACAACACACTCAAACAATCAGTGGGTTAAAGAAGAAATTAAAAGAGAATTCAGCAAATATTTTGCAGGGAATGAAAATGAGAACACAACATATCAAAACCTAAGGGGATCTGAATTGTGGGAACAAGGCATTGGATTAGCAGATAAGACTTAGAACACCCACAAAAACAGTGGAGAAAGAGTCTAAAGCTGCCAGAGGGACCTGCTTTGGGGGTCAGCAGACCAGGACAGTGCTTCACAACTCCTAGGAAGTTGAGGAACAGAGAGGAAGAAACTGAAAAAACAAACTGTGAGTTACTAAACCTCCCAGCTGCTGGGAATGGCTCCCTTCCCCCACCCCTGAGATATTCAGTGGTGGTACTATCCATGGAACATTCAAGCTGACTGAGAGGGTAGCAAACATCTTCCTTCCTCCCAGTTCTTACAAGGGAAAAGGGAAAAGGAGTCAGGGGCCTTTATTCGGTGAATTCAGGCAGTGGAGCCCACTTTTAATCTTGGCTCTGGCCAGTGGAAAACAAAAGAATACTGAGAGAACCACCTCTGTGCAAACATGCACCAACAAGAGCCATCTGCTGGCTGATCTGGAAATTACATGACAGAAACTGCTTTAAGAGCTTTCTTTACTCCATACATGGGAGAAAGTGTGCACCCCATTAGGGAGTCTCTGGCATGGTTTTTGGTAACTTAAGCTGGGTAATTTTAAAGACTTAGGATAAGTTGAACCAAATATTAAAGAGCTGTGAAAAAATAATAACAGGCAAGAGAGAAAAATTGGCAATCAGAGTAAATTCACCATGTCAGATGCCTAGGCATCAACAAAAAAATTATGAGCCATACTAGGAGACAGAAAGAGATGGCCCAGCCAAAAGAACAAACTAAATCTCTTCAGGAAGAGATTCAGGATTTGAGATAATTAAACAATGATAATCATACAACTCTTGTAAGTCATTTTAAAGAACTGAAAGAAAATATGACTAAAGAGATAAAAGATATTAAGAAGACACTGGGTGAGCATAATGAACAATTTGAAAATCTACACAGAATAGTAACTGACATTATGTGAGTGAAAGACACAATAGATGAGATTGAAAAATACATTAGAGACACATAGGAGCAGATTGGAAATGTTTGAAGACAGAAGTAGTGATTTTGAAGACAGAATATCTGAACTGGAAAGGACAGGAGAACAGAAACAGAAGAGAATGGAAAAAATGGAACAGGGTCTCAGGGAAATGAATGACAATGTGAAACACAAAAACATATGTATTATCAGTATCCCAGGAGGAGAAAAGAATAGAAAAGGGGCAGAAAGAATATTTGAGGAAATAATGACTGAAAACTTCCCTACCCTCCTGAAAGACATAAATATCGATGTCCAAGAAGGACATTGCACCCCAAACAGAAAAAAACATGAATAGGCCTACCCTGAAGCACCAACTATTCAGAATGAAAAATATCAGAAATAAAGAGATTTTGAAAGCAGCAAGAGAAAAGCAAAACATCACATACAAGGGAAACTCAATAAGATTAAGTGCTGACCTCTCATCAGAAACCATGGAGGAGTGAAGAAAGTGGTATGATGTATTTTACATATTGATGTATTTTACATATTGCCAAGAATTCTGCAAAGCTGTCCTTCAAAAATGAGGGTGAGTTCAAAGTCTTCACAGACAAACAAAACTGATAAAATGTTACCAAAAGACCAGAATTACAAGAGATATTAAAGGCAGTGCTGCAGCAAGAAAGGAAAAAACAAGAATGAAAGACTTGGAGAAGAGTGTAGAAGTGAACAATATTGGAAAGGGTAAAAAAAATAGACTATAGTATGATAAGACAACTGAAAGCCAAAGGTCAAAATAGATAAAGTAAGTAATGCCTTTACAATTATAACATTGAATATTAATGGCTTGAACTCCTCAATTAAAAGACACAGAATGATAGAATGGATTAAAAAATATGACCCATCTATATGTTGTCTAGAAGGGTCTCACGTGAGATGTAAGGACACAACCGGCTAAAAGTGAAAGCTAGGAAAAAGATATACCATGCAAATAGTAAACAAAAAAGAGCTGGAGTAGCAATCCTAATATTGGACAAAATAGATTTTAAATGCAAAACTGTTATAAGGGATGAAGAAGATCACATATATTAATAAAAGGGGTAATTCAACAAGAAGAAATAACTATTCTAAATACGTATGTACCTAACCTCAGTGCCTGAAGCTACATGAGGCACATAGTTGCAAAGCTGAAGGGAGAATTAGATGTCTCTACAATAATAGTTGGAGACATCAATACACCACTCTCAGTATTGGATAGAACATCTGGACAGAGGATAAATAAAGAAACAGAGAACACAAATAATATGATAAAGGAACTAGACCTAACAGACATCTATAGAGCAATGCACCCCAAAACAGCAGGATATACATTCTTTTCAAGTGTTCATGGATCCTTCTCCAAGACAGACTATATGTTGTGTCACAAGACAATTCTCAATAAATTTTAAAAAGTTTGAGATTATACAAAACACCTTCTCTGATCATACAGAATGAAACTGGAAATCAATAATGGAGAGAAAAAGGGAAAATATGGAGATTCAACAATACACTCTAAAACAACCAGTGGGTCAAAGAAGAAATTGCAAAAGAACTCAGCAAATATCTTAAGACAAATGAAACTGAGAACACAACATATCAAAACCTATGGGACACTGCAAAGGCAGTGCTGAGAGGGAAATTTATAGCCCTTAATGCTTACATTAAAAATGAAGAAAGAGCTAAAATTGAAGACCTAACTGTGCACCTGGAAGAACTAGAAAAAGAACACCAAAGTAATGCCACACCAAGCTGAAGGAAAGAATTAATAAAGATCAGAGCAGAAATAAATGAAATTGAGAACAATAAACAATAGAGAGAATCAACAAAACCAAAAGTTGGTTCTTTGAGAAGATCAATAAAATCAACAAATCCTGTTAGACTGACAGAGAAAAAAAGAGAGAAGACAAAAATAAAATAAAAAATGACAGGGGGAACATTACCATTGACCCCAAAGAAATAAGAGAGATCATAAGAGGATACTATCACAACTGTATTCCAAAAAACTAGAAAATGTAGGAATTGAGTTTGCTCAAGCTCTTCCAAAACATTGAACAGGAAAGAATACTTCCAAACTAATTTTATGAAGCAAACATCATCCTAATACCAAAACCAGATAAAGATACTATAAAAAAAAAAAACAACATTACAGACAAATATCTCTAATGAATATAGATGCAAAAATCCTCAATAAAATACTTGCAAACAGAATCCAAAAGCACATTACCAGTATTATACACTATGATCAAGTGGGCTTTATCCCAGGCATGCAAGGATGGTTCACACAAGAAAATCAATTAGCATAATAAACCACACTGATAAATTGAAGAAAAAATTTCAAGATCCTCTCGAATGATGCAGGAAATGCATTGAAAAAAATACAGTACACTTTCTTGATAAAAACCCTAAAAAAGATAAGAATGAAGGAAGTTTTCTCAATATGGTAAATTGCATATATGAAAAACCTACAGCTAACATTGTACTCAATGGTGAAAGACTGAAAGTTTTCCCACTAAGATCAGGAACAAGATAAGGTTGACCACTGTCACCATTATTTTTCAATATTGTGCTAGAAGTTCTAGCTAGAGCAATTAGGCTACACAAAGAAATAAAATGCACCCCAATAGGAAAGGAAGAAGTAAAACTTTCACTCTTCACTGATGACATGATCTTATATCTTGAAAATTCTGAAAAATCCAGAATAAAGCTACTAGAATTAATAAATGAATTCAGCAAAGTGGTGAGAAACAAGGTTAATACACAAAAATCAATAGCTTTTCTATACACTACTGATGTGCAATCTGAAGAGGAAATCAGAAAAAAAGTCACTTATAATTGTGACTAAAACAATCAAATATTTAGGAATAAACTTAACCAAGGACATAAAGGACCCATATTCAGAAAACTACAAAACATTACTTAAAGAAACTGAAAAAGACTTATATAAATAGAAGGACATTCTGTGTTCATGGGTTAGAAGACTAAATATCAACAAGATGTCAATTGTACCCAAACTAATTTACAGATTCAATGCAATGCAATAAAAAATCCCAACAGCCCTTTTTACAGAAATTGAGAAATGAATAATCAAATTTACTTGGAAGGGTAAAGGACCCTGAATAGAAAAAAAAAGTCTTAAAAAAAGAATGGGGGGATTGTGGGAACATGGCCAATGGCTCAGAATTATAAATCTTAGCTTCCACCAAAACAACAAAGAAAAAGCCATAGGCTGCCATGGGGACCTGCTTTGGGGCTGAGCAAACCAGGGCACTGCTAACCAACTCCCAGAAGAGCAAGGGTCAGAGAATCAAAACTCCCAGCTGCTGGGAAGGGCTCCCCTACCCTGTCCTTGAGATATTAAACAAGGGTAAAACTCCTGGCAAATTGTATCTAACTGAGAATAGAGCAGACATCTACCTTCATAGGAAGGTGTTCTTCTAGGAGGGTACTGGACAGATAGGGAAGTCAGGAATAATTGGGGGTTGCTTACCTCAGTGGCTGGAAGGGACACACATACCCAGCCTTCAGGGCAGACAAACTAGGTGGAGACCCTGGCCGCCTGCTCCAAATGGGAGTGTGACAGCAGATTCGCTGCAAGGGAGAAGGGTCTGGGAGAGTGGAGAGTGATTTTTTTGCAGTAAGTTTAGCCAGCTGGGCTTCCCTTGAATATCTGAAGGGACCCTGACTGGACAGGGAGAGGGGAGGGGGATCATCTCAGGTTGGTGGTCATGCCCAGCCATCTAGGTAAAGAGAGGATTTACATCAGTGAGGAGGCAGAGACAGGCAGTGATCAGCACCACTGCAGCTGACTGCAGGGAATCTAACCTGCCCTAGGGAAAAGCAGTTGATAGCCTTTTGAAAGGTTAATTAACCTAATGATTCAGAATAACTCAGTGGAAGAATTCCTGCCTTACATATATGAGGTCCCTGGTTCAATTCCTGACTATTCCTTGAGAAGAGATCCACCAGGTTATCAGGTACCCAGCTGAAACTTTATGACAGAGAACACAGACATTTTCTTTGTTTTAGCTTTCCTTGGATCTCTTAGATAAAAAAAAAAAAAAGTTCATTTTCTTTTATTTCTCTTACTTTACTCACTAAAACCCAGTACAAAACCTGCAGAGGGCAGGCTGCAAGGTGAGTGATTGAGGAACACCAGCAGCCGGAGAAGATCCTTAGGGGTCTAAGGAAGAAGGCTGTTTTTCTGTGTTTATTATGTTTTTCTTCTGTCTCATTTTTTAAAAAAATGAGTTGCTATTGTCTTGTTTCTTGCTTGTTTGTATCCCCTCCCTTTCTTTGCTTATTTTTTTCTTTCTTTTATTCTTCTGATTACTGATGTATTCTACCTATGCTATTTCTTTTCACTTCTTCATCTTTATATCTTTTGCTTTCCATCGTTCTTTCATTCCATCTCTTTTATTTCATCTTCAACTTTTCTTGTTTGTATTTCTCCCTCTCTCCATTATTCTCTGTATACTTTCACTTTTTAAATTTTTTCTTTCTCTTCTCTGTTTTGTTTTCCCCTTTCTCACCATTCCAGAATTTTAATTCATTCTATATATTTGTTTCTCTATTCTGTTTCTTGTTTCATTGTTTTGATTCCACTTTCCTAATCTTATTCCTCTGTGCTTCTTACTCATGTTAATTTTTCTATTTCCTAGGTCTTGTACATTTGCTTGCCTGCCTTTTACTATTACCATTACTATTATTCTTTTTGTTTTCCTATCTCTTTCCTTTTATCTAGTCCTTACTTTTTTTCTTTCAAATGAACATAGGCAGATCTCTCTCACAAAAAACAACTCAGTGGGGCAAGATACTGCTCAATTGAGTTGTTTTGGGAACCCATAGAATAGGAGGCTTCAGGACATCAATCTGGAGGGAACAGAATAAAGAGATAAATTCCTCAAGGTGCTGCTGGCTTGATTCTTGGTTACTGTTTTTCCTCTTCCTTGATTTCCCCTTTTCTCTGTGTACTGATTTTGTATACCAAGGTTATCTCTTTTCCTTCCCTCATCATTCTATCTTCTGCTTTCTGTTGTTGTTCTTATATTCCACCTCTCTTTGTTTAGTCCCCAATTTTTCTGGGTTTTTTTCTAACTCATCTATTCTGTTTTCCTTCTTTTATTAACTTTTTTCTTTTTTTCTCATCTTTTCTCTTTCCCTCTCTTCCCATCATACTGGTCCTTTAATTCAATCTATATATTTTTCTCTATTTGATTTCCCATTTCATTGATGGTAACCCACTTTTTTATTCCTATTACTCTACATTGCTTATATGAGTTAAATATTCATTTTCCAAGGACTTAAACAGTTCCCCTTCTAACAATTACTATTATTATTATGTGGAAGATGGTACATCTGAAATCTAACAAACAGTAGAACAGATAGATTTAAAGATAGAAAAAATCCAATGAGGACTTAGGGTTTGAATGACAACACAAAACACACAAACATATGCATTAAAAGCATCCCAGAGGGAGAAGAAAAGGGAAAGGGGACAGAAGGAATGCTGGAGGAAACAATGGCTGAAAACGTCCCAGTCTTATTGAGGGAAATGGATGTTCAATCCAGGAAACACAGCACAACCTGAACAGTATAAATCCCAATAGACCCACTCCAAAACATATACTCATCAAACTGTCTAATGCTCCAGGCAAAAAGAAAATACTGAAAACAGAAAGAGAAAAGAGAAGCATCACATAAAAGGGAAACCCAATAAGATTAAGTGCTAATTCTCATCTGAAACCATGGACTAAATAAGGCAGTGGTATGACATAGTTAAGGTACTAAAGGAAAAAAACTTACAGCCAAGAATTCTCTACCCGGCAAAGCTGGCATTCAAAAATGATGAAGAGTTCAAAATATTCACAGATAAACAGAAATTGAGACAGTATGCCAGTAAGAAACCTGCCCTTCAAGAAATACTAAAAAAAGTTTTGCAGATTGAAAGGAAAAGCAGGAGAGAGAGAGCTGGAGGACAGTGTGAGAATAGCTAAAAAGACAAAAAAAAAAAAAAAAAAAAAAAAAAAAAAAAAGGAAATAAAAACAACACATTACATACATAAACCCAAAGAAAATATGGCTAATGTAATTCCTTGAGAGTAATAACACTGAATGTTAATGGATTAAACTCAGCAGTCAAGAGACACAGTTCGGCAGAATACATTAGAAAATATGACCCATTGATATGTTTTCTACAAGAAACCCACCTTAGACTCAGGGATTCAAGGAGGCTTACAGTGAATGTTGGGAAAACAATCTTAGAAGCAAACAATAACCAAAAATGAGTGGAAGTAGCTCTATTAATATTGGACAAAATAGACTTTAATGCAAAACTATTGTAACAGGCAAAAATGAACAGTATATATTAGTGAAAGGGGTAATCTTTCAAGAAGTAAGTACAATCATAAACATTTATGCACCTAACAGGGTTGCCTCAAAATACATTAGGCAAATACTGGGATAACTAAGAGGAGAAATAGATGCTTCTACAACTATAGTAAAGGAGTTTAATACACCATTATCACCATTAGACAGAACATCTTGACAAAGAATCAATAAAGAAACAAAGACTTGGTTAATACATTAGAGGATCTGAACCTATTAGACATATGCAGAACACTACACTCCAATACAGTGGGATATACATTCTTCTTGTGTGCACATGGATCATATTCCAAGATAAACCACATGCTAAGCCACAGAAAAAATCTCAATAAATTCAGAAATAGACTATAGGAAGTAATTTTTCTGACCACAATTGGATAAAATTGGAAATCAGTAAGGGCCAGAGAACCAGATTAGACGCAAAGTTATGGAAGTTAAGCAACATACTCTTAGACAAACAGTAAGTCAAGGAGGAAATCACAAAAGAAATCAGTATCTACCTTAAAATGAATGAAAATGACAACTCAAAATATCAAAACCTATGGGGTGCAACAAAAGATGTACTGAGAAGGAAATTCTTAGCCATAAATGCATATATCATAAAAGAAGAGCAAGTGAAAATCAAAGACCTAACCACAAACCTGGAGGAATTGGGAAAAAGAAAAAACAACTAACCCGAAAGGAAGTAGAAAGAAGGAAATAACAAAGGTTAGAGCAGAGCTAAACAAAATAGAAAATAATAAAGCAGTAGAAAAAATAAACAAAATCAAAAGCTTATTCTTCAAGAAGATCAATAAAATTGGCAAACCTTTAGGCAGATTAACAAAGCAAAAAAGAGAGATGATACAAATACACAAGTGAGAAATGAGCATGGGGATATCACCACTGACCCCACAGAAATAAAGAATATCATAACAGGATATTTTGGAAATTATATGCCAACAAGAATGATAATTTAGAGGAAATGGACAAATTCTTAGAAACTCACAGGCAACCCACATTGATGAAAGAAGAAATTGATGAACTCAACAGGTAATTACAAGTAAAGAGATAAGACTCAGTCATCAAAAACCTCCCACCTAAAAGAGCCCAGGACCAGATGCCTTCACAGCTGAATTCTACCAAACATTACAGAAGGAACTAACACGAACTAACACTGCTTAAGCTTTTCCAAAAAATAGAAGTAAAAGGAACATTGCCTAACTCAGTCTATGATGCCAACATTACCAAAATACAAAAGCCAAACAAAGAGGCCACAAGAAAAGAAAATTACAGACCAATCTCTAATGAACCTAGATGCTAAAATCCTCAACAAAATATTGCTAAACACATTCAACAAGATATCAAACGAATTATACACCATGACCAAGTAGATTTCATCCCTGGTATGCAAGCATGGTTCAACATAAGAAAATCAATGAATGTAATACACCACATAAACAGATTGAAAGAAGAAAAAAAAATCACATGTTCATCTCTATAGATGCAGAAAAAGCATTTGACAAAGTACAGCACCCTTTCCTGATAAAAAACACTGCAAAAGACAGGAATAGAAGGAAATATTCTGAATATGATTAACAATATAAATGAAAAACCCACAGCTAACATCATCTTCAATGGTGAAATCCTAAAAACTTTCCTACTAAGATCAGGAACAAAACAAGGATGCCCACTATCACAGCTCCTATTTATCATTGTGTTAGAAGTACTTGCTTGAGCACTGAGGCAAGAAAAAGATTTAAAAGGCATCCAAGTTGGAAAGGAAGAAGTAAAAATTTCACTACTTGCAGATGACATTATCATATACATAGAAAGCCCTGGGAAATCTACAACAAAGCTTCTAGAACTTATAAAGGAGTTCAGTAAAGTCACAGGCTATATGTTCAATGCTGAAAAAGCAGTAAGATTTCTGTACACCAATAATGAGCAATCTAAGGAGGAAATCAAGAAAAAATACCATTTATAATGGTAGCTAAAAGAATCAAATACCTAGGAATAAATTTAACTAAAGATGTAAAGCACTTCTATAAAGAAAACTACACAACACTGTTCAAGGAAATCAAAGAAGACTTAAATAAATGGAAGAATATTCCTTATTCATGGATAGGAAGTCTAAACATCATTAAGATGTCTATCCTACCCAAATTAAGCTACAGATTTAATGCAATCCCAATAAAAAGCAACACAGCATTTTTTTTAATGAATTGGAAAACCTAACTATAAAATTTATTTGGAAGGGTAAAAAACACTGAATATCCAAAGATATATTGAAAAAGAAAAATGAAATTGGAGATATCACACTACCTGACTTGAAAATGTATCATGTAGCTACAGTGGTCAAAACTGTATGGTATTGGCACAAGGATAATCATACTGAGCAGTGGAACTGAATTGAGAGTTTTGATATAGACCCTCGCATATATAGTCATCTGATATTCGACAAGTCCACCAGGCCCACTAAACTGGGAGAGAATGGTCTCTTCAAGAAATGGTGCTTGGAGAATGGGATATCCATATCCAAAGAATGAGAGATGAACACCATCTCACACCTTATACAAAAATCAACTCAAGATGGATCAAAGATGTGAATATAAGAACCAAGATCATAAAGACCTTGGAAGATAATGTAGAGAAGCATCTACAGAACCTTGTAATAGGAAATGGTTTCATGAACTTCACACCCAAAGCAAGAGCAGTGAAATAAAAAATAGATAATTGGGATCTCCTCAAAATTAAAAACTTTGAACCTCCAAGAATGTTATCAAGAAAATAAAAAGGCAGCCTACCCAATGGGAGAAAATATTTGTCAACCATATATCTGATAGGAGCCTAATATCATGCATATAAAAAGAAATCTTACACCTTGAAAATGAAAAGACAAACAACCAATATAAAAAACAGGCAAGTGACCTGAAAAGACACTTCTCCACAGAAGAAATACCAATGACTAAAAAGTACATGAAAAGATGCTCAACATCACTACCTATTAGGGCAATGAAAATCAAAACTACAATCAGATAGCATCTTAAACACTTTATAATGGTGGCTATTAAAGAAACAGTGGACTATAAGTGTTGAAGAGGATGTGGAGGAATGAGAACCCTCAACCATTGTTGGTGGGAATGTAGAATGGTGCATCCATTGTGGGTGACAGCTTGGCAGTTCCTCAAAAAATTAACTATAAAACTTCCATATGATCCAGCAATTCTCCTGCCGGGTATATACCCTGAAAAATTGAAAGCAAAGACACGAAAAGATATATGCACACCAATTTCATAGGAACATTATTCACTATTGCCAAAAGGTGGAATCAACCCAAATGCCCATCAACAGATGAATGGATAAACAAAATGTGGTACACTCATACAATGGAATATTACTCAGCTGTAAAAAGGAATAAAGTGCTAACACATAGGATAACATGGCTCAATCTTGAGGACCTTATTTTAAGTGAAGCAAGCCAGGCATTGAAGGATCAACAGTATAGGACCTCACTTATTTGAATTAAGGAAATTGAGCAGACTCAGAGAGCTTTTGTCTGGAAGATATGTTTACAAGAAATAGAAAGGGAGAAGAAGGTTGTGAGCCAACACCCATATAGACATAAAAAGTGTGAAAGTGTGTAGTTGCATATTGAAGGGATATGACAGGAAGGTAGTAATATTATTGGGTTGGGTGGTGCAGATTTGACATGTGGGTAGATTGGGAAATGTGGGTTGGAAGGTCCAGGAAACTGGGGGGAAGGTTGGGAGAGGGACCAGGTGAACATTGGGGGTTTGTGGGTATGTGGTTGAAAGCACAAAGTTGCTAATGCTCTTATGGCAATATGACAAGGAAGGGTTACTGGTTTAGGGTGTTGGATGGGGGCATTTGGGACAGGGCACACCTGGAGCAGGCTTCTAGGAAGTGTGTGATTGATCATTCTGTCATAATGTGCTGTATCAGTGGGTGGAGACCCATGTAATGAGCGGGAAGAAGTTGGACTCCCATCCCCGGGAGGACTGATTTGTTCACAAATAGATGGGTAGGAGTCTCTCAAGAGCATGGGCAGTTCCTAGGAAAGGAGGACAAACCAGTGTGTCAAGACCTCAGTGTTATTGCATGTAAGTATGA